>JAGDQP010019200.1:21095-35238 GCA_022664845.1 Lepisma saccharinum
AATACGCCAGAAAGAGAAAATAAGTGAGTAATTAACTAAGTGAAATCTAAATAACTAAATGAAAAAGTAAATGAGTAACCACGATAGAGAAATAAGTAAAATAGTTAAAATGGTTAGTTCGTTTTCCTATTTGTAAAATTAACAGAACTCGCTTGAATTTTTGCATATATATATATATATACATGTATGTATGTATTTATGTATGTATGTATGTATGTGTGTATGTATGTATGTATGTATGTATGTGTGTGTGTGTGTGTGTGTGTGTGTGTGTGTGTGTGTGTGTGTGTGTGTGTGTGTGTGTGTGTGTGTGTGTGTGTGTGTGTGTGTGTGTGTGTGGAAAAGAGAGTGGTGGTGAAGTGATATGTGTAAAGAGAACACAGTATGTTGCAGTAAATTTACCCAGAGATTTTTTTGCAGTATAACTCTGGTTTTTCCTTCCTTCCTTTCCAATAAAGTGGCAGTAGCTTTCGTTATTTATTTTTCAGCAAATCTGTTCAAAGGGAAGCCAACTGAAACCATATTTTTCCACTGTCTGGAGGATGAGAACGACTCAATAGTTTATTTTTGATCATTCTCTCCCAAATCTCTAGAGTTAATGGCTATCTGCGTTATTGATCATCACATCCCATGCAAGATTTGATATAGAAGTGGAATAACGCTCTAAAAATTAATGCTGTAAACTTGAATTTTAGTGCGTCGATCGAGGCAATCTTGTGATCTGAGGCGTTAGTCCAGTGTTTCTGAGGTTGCGGGTTCAAATCCCGTCTGGGTCATGGATGTTTGTGAATTTTAACAAGCATTGCACTCTTAAAATCGCGACGGGCGTCAAAAGATACTAAAATGGCCCATATAAAATAAAGTTTACCATTCTTTTTAAAATAAAGTTTAATGCAAGTACAAAGTATAATTATAAATTTTACCCTACCTTTTCTGCACTAAGTTTTGATATAATTTTATGAAAGCAACAACATACAGTTGAACATTAGAACTGGGTCAAACGTAAAAGATGTTACTTCTCAAGAAAATAATTTAAGAAGTCGCAGAAAACAATGTAGAATACTACGATCATAAAATATTTATTTCGAGAATAAATTATTTTAAAAATTAACTTCAGGTTCTGTTGATGGTGATAAGACTAATGGAGGTATCTTGGCAAATTTCAGTGCTATTCTGAGTAAATGAAAAAAACATGTCGATCTGCGCTCATCATAAACGTCGACAACTAAAGAGAGATCGTGAAAAATATACGGCTGACCATATGGACCGAACGAAACGTTGGCGAAATCAAAATTAGAAATGGATCGATGGATCAGAATCCGAATAGTGCAGATCCAAATATGAACATTCCTACTGGAAATAGCTTTCCAAAGTAATTTAACAAGGGAAGGAAATGATCGCGAATAGTTTCCATTCACAGGAATGAAAATTAATCTAATGTTATTTACTGTATTATGTGACCAGTTGCGAAGAAAGGTGCTTAACGGCTAAAATACACTTTTTGGAGAAAAACGCGTTTGAAGGTTGACAGCACTGATTTCGTCTATGTTGTGGCGTTGTAAGAATATTCGTTATCTTGGCTGGTGTTGAGGTAACACTCCATTTTCCGGTCACCTCTGAAAGAAACACTTTTCAAACGCAACCGTGTATTCGGTCCAAAACTTGACCAATTAGCCCGGTGATCCGCTTCATCTCTGTTTCGTACAATACGGTATGCAACAGTGATACGTTCATATCAGCTTCAGCCTTGTTGATACCACCCAATTAAAACCTTTTATTTACTGAAAACATTAAAAAGTTGCCATGATTAATTCTTAGTCGCAGTTATAACGAAAAACAACGAAAAATGGAAACCCTTAATCCTAGAGTCGTGTTTTTTTTAGACCGAGCGGCCGTAGCACGGTTGGTAGAGCGTTGGCTTCGCATTCGGAAGGCCCTGTACAGTATTTTTTTAGAGGGGAGACAAGAGGGAGGGAGAGAGAGAGAGACAGACAGACAGACAGAGAATTAGTAAAAATGTATATTGTATTTTTGGGTCATTTCAGTAACTAATGACTTCGACCCGTCTCGAGTCCATTAACTGTTAAGTCTTTAAAATCCACAAACATCCATGCCCCATCCGCATTCGAACCCGGGATCTTCGAGTCGCTGGCTTAGCGCCCCAAACCGCACGACTACCAGGTCGGCCAGGGACTATTAGTATGGTACTAAATGGATGGATGTGGTGGCTGTATGAATGTGAGACGTAAAGCATGATTTTACATATATATTGATGTAGTAGTAGATATGGAAAAGTTTCAACAATTTAATGTCAACATAATCCACGAACTCCTCCGATTCATTTCTATGTCCTTCTACCTCTTTCACTTTTTTTGCTGAGGAGGCTATGAGGCCTCCTGTTGCTACCCACAGTGGTGTATAGGTCCCACTAGAGGGTTACGCCCTCTGTCCTCTTTTCCCCCTCTAAAGATTTAAAATACCCCCAGAACATTTTTCTTGAAAGAAGCACTGGCCCTGGATTCGATCCCAGCGGCTGATCATCCTGACTGAGGGTTCTTCAGGTTTTCTCTCACTAATACCGGGCAAATGTCGGGATGGTTCCTTCGACTTATGCGCTGGTCAACTCCTTCCCACATCCTTTCCTCTGCCCTTCCCCGGCCTGAGCCTTACGTACCTAAAGGCTATAAATAAATTCAAATTCCTGTTTCTTAAGGCATGGCAGTTTTAGTGGAATTTTTATTGTCCTGGCGACAAAGCGTACCTGCACATTCTTCGTTCATATGCTGCAATGTATTTAATTATTTATTCTCTTTTTACTTTTCAGAAACTAGAGTAGAAGCGTTGTTACCTAGTCGTCGAATAAGCCACACCGTCAATGTGAATGTCATCACCCAGCTTGGCTTCGTGTTTTTATTCTTTTGGGGAACTTCAGGTGAGTAGAAGTCATTCTTTAAAAACGGTTTTGTATTGAGTTCTTTTTAAGTGGGTTATCACCCCCTTTTCGACCCACCTATATTGCTGTTCAACCGCTTAATAAACATCCAACAGCATTTTATGGCGAACATTTTGTTTGAACTCAATCTCAAATGCATTCTTTCAGTCTCCTCAACCAAGAGCCAGAACATAGTAAGCAGTTGCTGTTCACTACAATATTTGTTTAGTATTTAGTGATTCACTGATTTTCTTAGACACTTTAAAACTATAATATATTTTTTCTCATAAACACATTTATCAGTTGAATTGTTGCTGACAACTAATTAATGTAAACAAATATTTAAAATATATCACTGCAATTAGGACATATTTTTTAACAGGGAGCACCAAAAAACTATGAAACTAAGTAATTAATACTAAATATAGCCTACTCACTCAGAGGCGACTTAGGAGCCGAACAAACGTGGGCGGCAAACGATGAATGTTAATTAGTCTTTCTGTTGCTGATGAGTGTTACAAGATACAGCGAAAAGTTCACTGGTAACTCATTAGACTGAAAAAAGAACAGTTGCAGAAATATGTACATATTTGAATTGAATTTTACTTAAGACCTTTATGCATCTAAGGCTCAGGTCGGGATAGGGAGGGAAAAAGATTCGGGAAGGTGTCTGCCAGAGCATGTTGAAGGTGCCATCTCGGCATTTGCCTGGAGTGACTGAGAAACCCCCCCTGGAAAAACCTCAGTCAGGATGGTCGGTCGCTGGGATCGAACCCACGACCTCCCGAATGCTATGCCAACGCTCTACCACCGAGCTACGACGGCTCGGTATGTACATATTTGCTGCTGACATATCACAAACGAAGGGGATAGGGCATACTAATTACTATCAAAGTGAGTGAGTCGTAGAGAAGGAACTTAACCGGGTGTAATTTTCTCCTTGGACCGGCTCTGAATACAGAGTTAGGTGAACTCCCTAACTCGCGCCGCCTTTGTAGTGTAATAGTTCAAGTCAATGGATAGCATTGGGAAGGCGAATTCGCCCTTGCTTACGTCGGTCATCCTGAGATTTTTACAGGGTACGTTTTCTCGGCTCCACGTGGAGAATGTCGGGATCGTATAATGACCTCTACCTTACCAATTTCTTTCTCTGTAAATTGCGTTCGCCGTAATTCCAAAGTAAGATCATTGATAAATTAACAGTATCTACTTGCTGGACTGTGAGTATATGATTTGGCCACAGTTTCATAAATTTAATAATTTCTTTAGAAGGGCAAGAATTGTTATGGTAATGTAGCCTTGCTCAAACGCTATATTTTGTTGCAGTTGTTTGGCAATAGTGCTTGAGTTTCGTCAATCGAACTCTTCCGGTACGATTAAGATAAATCGTGCCTTCTCTCTCCCCTAGCAAAATGCGTTTTTCTATCTTATGCCGAGAGGTAGCAAGAACATCCGGCCAATGAGAATACGTATTTCGCGTACTCTTTTCTAAAAATGGTCTAGTTTAAAACATTCTTACGAGGGAAATTTTCTTACTTCATATCACAAAGTCTGACTGAGTATGTAGATAACTAAAACTCTTCATTTTGTGGAAGGCAACGTTTAATTATTCAGTATTCTCCATTCAATATCTCTTAACTTAAAAAAAAAGTGAAATGCCAGAGGATTTAAATATTAAGTAAATAAACTGAATTATTATTATTATTATTAGGTGCGGCTCTTTATCTCTTCTAAAACTGTTCAAACATCGCCTCAAGTTTGGTGAGAGATATTGAATGGAATATTTTGGGGTACACTTTAGCAAGTAGTTTTGGAGTACACTTTAACAAGAAAATCAAAAGCTCATTTAGAATGTTTATAAAGCTTACTATTGATAATCATACGAATAGACAGATAGCCTAAGCTCATCACATCTGAGGGGATCGCGGCATACGGTGATCACTCCTTCACTGAACAGATGAGGAAGGTAACGACCAGCGACTTAGTTCATGCATCAAACTGGTATTTGACTAGTGGAACTGAAAAATTCCTGGAAAAAAATTGTCACAGTCTTACCAATCTACAATAATAATATGCAATTTCGCGATTGTAACCGAGAACTACTAAGGAAATAATAATGTTTTATTATAAACGTGGATTTAATTTGACCCTCACGAAAAATTTCTGTACTTAGATGCAATATTTTATTTTATTTCAGGTGGATTAGTTTTATGATGAATACTGCAGTAACTAATTTGTATGCTATTAATCGAATAAACAAATATCAACGTTCAATTAATTTTAAGTAATATGGGGAAATAGAGTTCCACATCCATTTTCTCGAAACATTAAGTGAATTTTTATATTCAGTGCTCAAGATAGTCAAGTGGTAAAGTGTTCGCCATCTGTAGGCAGTAACAACTGAAACAGGGTCGAATCCTGTTCGATCCGTACTTTTTAAATAAGCACTTGTTAACAATATAGTAGCCGACCGGGTAGCCGTGCGATCTAAGGTGTTAAGCCAACGACTCGAAGGTCCTGGGTTCAAGTCCCGGCAGAGGCATGGGTGTTTGAGGATTTTAACTGGCTGTAAAGGGTCGAATCGTGACGGACCGAAGTCAAAACGTTACTAAACTGGCCCATATAAAATAAAGTTTACCAGAGTTTTTTTTAACAATACAGTAGTAACTTCTCGTAATGAAGTCACAGACAGTATATAATTTGTGAGCAAAGCACCAAGCTATCTCTATATACGTCACACATTGAAACAATTCGAAGATGCCTTGACTTTACAAAGTCTAGTGCTTGAATGATATGCAAAGAGAACAACAACAACGTTAGTGTTGATGCAGATATCATAGATCTCAAGTTTTCCTATGTCATGCATATCTCAAACACAACGTATACCGAGAGTTTAGACATACTCAAAACGTTATATCCGGTATAGTGGATAGAGAGAGGTTTTCGCTTTGTCTGCAAGCTTGGGTTCATCTCTCAGTTAAGCTGTACTCTCTTTCTCTCGCATGCAGTTTACCAGTATCAGAAAACACAAGTGGAGAAAATTTGTTTTCTGAAAGAGAGTTGAATTGATTGGAGTGGCTAAACCATTGGACTGTTAAGAGATTAAACAAATATGGGTGAATGAAAGTAGTAATGCATAGGCCTTAAATTTAATTTCTCCGTTTTTTTTTTATTTTTCTCCTCCTCTTTGATTATTTTCTTTCTTTTTGTCTCTTCTTCCACTTTACTCTCCTTCTTTTTCTGCGTATGTTCCTGTGTATGTGTGTTTCCTATCTCCAACAATTAAAAAAAATAGTAAAGGCTTATTTATTTTAACTTTATATTGCTGAAGGCAAAATTAATACTGACATGTTCGAAATATGCAAAAGTTGGAAAATCGGTAGAAAATATCCTGACCCATTTCCTTTCTAGTTTACAGATTGAAAATTATATTTTCGATACCTTATATAACCTCATTTACACCTTAAAAAGAATAACAAACTTAACATATCTTGTTTTATGCACGCTTGAGATGAATAACGTTGAGTTTTGCAGCGCTCATACGCGACATGACATTTTTTTTATACTGGGAGTTTTCTCACTATTCAGCTTTAGATACTGTTTGAATTCAAAATGTTGTTTTATACTGTTAAAAGTGGAGTAAATTACCTATCACTTTTTACTTACCTACCACGAAATTTTATTCTGAGGATCACTTTCGGACGGAATTTTAAAAGCGAGCTAAGGGTTTCGAAACCACCAACACATTTAAATTCTTCACACAGAAGATTATTTTAAGCGCTGTTGCTATCTCACTGTTTGATTTCCAGAAAGAAGTTAATTTTAATTTAGGCCCCTTATTTCCTTTACTACGTTTTCCTTCCTTACATCTCTACTTGTTCTCTCTCACTTTTTTCTCTATGTAATCTTCCTTCTCCACCTTTTGTCTTACTGGCATCCGTCACTTTTTCAGTTTCTCTCTGTAAGTGTTTAAATTTCACGCTGCACCATCTTTTCGTATGCTGTTTCATCCAATTTTTCTGTCATTCAATCTGTGTGAATTCATTCATATTTAGAAAAAACTCTGTGAGAAGGGAGTTTGCTGATTTTTTCCACACGAGAGAAAAGGACAAAGGCAGAGCACTTGAACTGAAACAATTCCACGATAAAAAGACGTAGGTTGGGTTGCATAACTGTCGGGCATTGAGAGTCGTATTTTTTAGTGCGAAGTGTACATCAAGTTGTGTTTTGAGTTGTTAAATTTTTAATTTTCATTTTAGGGATGAGCGGTCGACTATATTCTAAGCCCTTTACATGTTTGAGGGATGAGGTGTTTCGACGACTAGTATTCCGCGAAACGGACTGGGAAAGTAGCAGCCAGGTAACATCCCGGTATTCGCCTGGTTAAACTGAGGAAAACTATGAAAAATCTTAGGCAGGTTAGCCGATAATCAAACCCGCGTTCCTCTCCAATGCCGTTCTGAAGTTCGCGATATTACCAACTGGGATACAGGGCTGGGTTTTCCATTTGTTTGAACGACACAGTCACGAGGGGTGGTTGGGAGAAAGCATGTTTAATAGTTATATTATTTGTTTGTTACAGTTTTACTTTCTTCTTTCTTGATCTTTGTAACGGATATTCCAACATTTGTGTGTGTTCGTTGATCATTCGCTGACCTCAGTAGCCGTGTGCGCTAGGGCTCTGGGCCACCGTTCATGAAGTCGTGGGTTCGAATCCCGCCTGTAGCATGGCTGTTTGCGGATTTTAATTGCATTACCCTCATATTGTCGGGACGGGTCGAAGCCCATAGTTACTAAAATGGCAAATTAAAAAAAAAGTTTACCAAAATTCATCGTTGTTCGTTCAACATCGACTCATCTCTTCTGTCAGCAGCGTTTACGATATACTTTCATAGAATATAACATACGCTTCCATGTTATTTTGTATTTGTTAGTTTATATTAATGTGTAAGTGTGATTTCTTAGAGTTCACAAAAACGTTCTCTTTATAAGTATTCGAGAAAATATTATCGTTTTGTGAAATAACGTTAGGTTTTCTGTAATCTAACACGTCATTGTTTTCAGAGAGAACCCACATATTTTTAAGAACCGAAATAGTATATTTTCGTTGTGCTCTTTCCATGATAACAATCTTATGTTATAGATTGAAACTTTTGAGTTTTGGGGTACACAACTGGAGTAAGGTAACTTCGGTAACGTAAGTCCCTTTATCTGTAAATTTAGCGACTGTAGCTCCCTTCGGGCTTGGGATCAACGAAATTATTTAGTTCTAGTTTCGTTATATAGTTCATCTTCTTCATTACGCTTTCCCGGACGAAAATAGTAAGAAAAGTAACGCCTAAAATTTGAGACACTATTCAAATATGCATGAAAATAAAACTGTGTGTTTCTTCAGGAAAATGTAGAAATATTATAATCACTGGAATATTTTTTTAAAAATTAACTAAACCAGTTAATTGATTCTTCCATTTCAGAGAATGTGATCCATATTTTCGGAGCTCGGTCATGATTCTTTGTACGTGGTTGAAATCCACTTTTTTTAAAAAAACAAAACGGAATCCTGGTTTTAAGCCTTTCATTTGCCCAGTAAGTGGGTATGGTCGCTGAAAGCAGATAAGTGCTGATGAGACAGCGTGGATTCGAGTCCTGCTATACTTAGAGGGTGGAGGCCATCATAACGTTGGGGCTTCAGCCTTTCTTCTTAGTTCTACCAGGCGAATGCTTGGGAGGTAACTTCAACAAATGCCCTGGTTACTATCTTCTCCATTCCTTCTCCCATTTATATCGCGTAGTTTAAAACTTGGTAGCTGTAGCGTGGCACTATAAGATTCGGAAAGAATATAAAGTTTTTAAAACTTCTCATTTTTCACTACCAAATTTTACTGATCCTCTTACTTGAATTAAACTTTCCGCATGGCAAAAATATTAATGTGTACTTCAAATACATACTTAAAGCATACTTTATTGATGATAAAAACAAATTCAGTTTCAAAGTTTAGGCATCATCCCTTATGAACACAGAGTCAAAAAGTTACTCAGTTCAAAAGGTCACTGAGTTCCGCGTCTTCTTCAATAATTTGAATTTTCCCTTGGTTAATATACATTGTTCTTAATGTTTGTTTGTTTTTGTTTTTCTCAAAATGGTTTATTTGAGAAAAAGCAGCAACCTTAGCAAATTCTTGCTCTTTAAGTTTGTTGTATTCGAAAAGATCATTGGACAACACGTAATGTACAAGGTTATTTTATTCTCGCGGAAGTTTTCAAGTGTGTGACCAATGGATTATATCGGCACCTGACTGTTGAAATGGAAAGTACTGACCCGATTACTTCTGCTATGTAAGACTTATGCGTGACCAGTACACTAGAGTGAAATTCGAAGTGAAGCAATTAATTATGTCAATAATTCCGGTGTTTAATGTTCCATATCATGAAGCTGTGTCAATTGAAAAGCGTCATCACTTCGAGGAATCTGTATCAATGGTGTTGGCGGAGTAACATTCTCTTCTTCTGCTTTAATACCAGTTTTAGATATGAAGTAGGGTCTGCTGGGGCTATTATGAGCCAGCAAAAAAGTGCGTCTATTATGATATAGCATTAAAAATAATGTTTAAATAAATAATAGTAAATAAATGGAAAACGCAGTTTTAGATGCTATTATTCTCCAACACTGACAAACAATATTTATTGTTGCACTAAAAAAATATTTCCCGTAAAATAATTGAGGAGCTTGTTTCCAAACACCACTTAAGTCAATTTTTAACGGTTTTCGGTTTTTGTGCTATTTTTTCTTGTCAGGTCAGGGTACAAAACTGACTAAAATAATGTTCAAAACTGACATAAATCATGTTGAAATTAAAGGAAAAAGTCACTTTTTTTTCCAAAGTCCTTAAAAATATTAATTCCAAACTCCCCATAAGTCACGTCGGCATTCTTTGACTACATTGAAAGTGTATATCCTTTGGTTGTTACTAAATCTCTAATTGTTGTTAAATTCTTACTGAGTTGTTTTGAAGAGGAACCTTAGAAACGTCCCTAGCCTCAGAAATGCTTCGACTGTTCCCAGTATAAACTGTGTAAGTCATGAGAAGAGAGTAGACGTAAACAGGCTGTTAAAATTTCTAGATCTTAGTGATGACGATCGAGCATTCTATGAAGAAGCACTAAGTAGTGAAAGCGCAGAAATTGATGAACTCTTTTACGACAATTTTGAAGAACTTTTCGTATAATTAATACTGTTGTAAAAAGCTTCAGGATTCTTTTTGTTCATTATTGGACGTGAACATTGTTGTTAACAATAAAATTATGTAATATACAATTTTTTTAAGAGATCAGTTATAAAGTCGTAAGATTTAGTTTAAAAAATTGTATAATGCTTTTTTCTGTAGGTTGTTGTTTTAAAGTATTTTTGCAATGCAATGTAATAATCAATAAATAATAAATGTTAGTAAATAATTGCATTATAAGCATTTTTCGATGCGAAAAATGCATTAAAATTTATGTTCATTATTGTGCAGTACATTGATTTTGTAAAATATTATGACTTACGTGGTTTCTGCAAAAAAGTACTTTGTTACCTAGTTTAGGCCTAAATCCCAGGATTTTTTTTTTTTTTTTTTTACATTTTTCCATGTTTTTTGTACAACCATACACAGTAGTTATATACCGCTGAAATATGTTTCATTAAAGGAGGAACTATAGAAATATCAGTTTTTTGTTTCTCCTGTAAAATTAAAAAAAAAATGACTTAAATGGCGTTTGGAAACAAGCTCCTCAATTGTTTTTCGAAAACACAAATTTTTTTTTCACGGAAATTTGCACCCAGGAATATGCCTTTTGCCTTGTAGGTTAGGTATTCCATACACTTTACTGTATATTTGCTTTAGAAAACCGTTGACCCTGTAGCAAAATATAGAACCTCAAAATGAACACTGAATTTTAAGACTCACTGTGGGACTGAACTGATACGATGGGTGGGGCTAAAATGATGGGCTAAAAATATGGTAGAAGTGTTTTATTCTATTTTGACATATATCTAATAAAACAGATAGGCTAAGAATATTGAGAGTGCATGATGCTCCAGAAGTACATATACAGTTGGTAAAAGAAAAAGTGTTTGGACAAGTTCAAAGAAGATGAAAAAGAGGCTGTATCACACGTAAAACCTAGCCAATTTCAAAATCTCTTGCCCTTTTATGATAATTTGGATGCCCTCGATAGAAAGCTATACAAATAAGTACCACTCGATATACCTGTAGAATAACAGGCAACGAGAGAACCTGCGTGAAAAGTCCGAATTTGTCACATTTTGCATTCTGAACTAAAGTTTTAAAGTAAAATTCGATATTAAAGACTGGAATTCAAATCACTTAATCACAAACTGCTCAAGAGTGATAATTTGGTGGGTTTATTTAATTCACTTCTTTGTTTAATATTGATATTTTTTTATTCTGGAAATTAGTTTAAGCGATACTGATCTTTAATAAACACAATATTGAAGCCTTCCTCCTTCCGTAAACCCAAATTCAGATCTTAATCAGTTAGACTAATCTATTGATAAGATCAAACCAAGAAACTTTCGATTACAAAGCTAAGAAGGAATATGCAGTTTACAGTCAGTCAATCAGTGTGAATTGTTAATGGCTTCGACAATCCATCCTATAATGTACACGTATTATTTATATAACATGGTAATTTAGTTAACTAATCCATCATCGTCTAAATATAGAAAGCTGGATCAATGTTTGTGAACCGCTGATTCTTGAATTGATTCTGCGTATGAAATAATCTTTTGAACTGAAATTTAAGGACACAAAACTGATTAATATAAGATCAAATCAAATAGTTTTTTTTTTTTAAACGTAATTTCTTCTGGCAAATCCTGTAGTATTTCAGAAATAAAATTGTTGAACATGTGATGAATTTGTTTGTTTAATTTAAGGTTTCTAGATAGGCAATAAACAACATTTATTCTCGTTCGTTTTCTAAATCTTTTTTTTTTTTTTCTTATGTATGAGTTTATATATTGTGTTTGTACACACTAAAGAAAAATCCAGCATTGGAGTGAAAAATGAGAATACGCAAAATGAGAATTGACCTCAACTTAGTGCTTAGTTTAGAGGTCGATTGTAGAACTGGCCGTAAGTAATGTAAATAAATGCAGTACATGTTACCGAAGCTATAGGTATATTTGAAACGTATTTTTAAAACTTTGTTTAAATATTGAACCATAGTTGAAAATCTCAACACTATTTTTTTTTTTTTGTGGCTGGTAGTAACGGTACAACTCATTCAGTTCACAATATTTACTGACTTTTTACATTTCATATTCTTTGGAATCTAATCAAATGAAGTACTTAATGTTTGCAAAAGTAATCGTTTGATCATTTATAAAAGGAAAATAACGAATTTACACAATTAATTAGTATTAAAGTTAAACTACCAGTATTCACGAGATGAATTGCCCATAAGAACAAAAAACATTGTCGTATCATTTTCATTCCTACTTTTACAATTAAGAATACTGTTAAGAAAAAGAGAATCTTGAATGCAAGGATTATGTTAAGTTCTTTTAGATTTAATTTATAAGTCTGAGTCACCTCACAGACTAACAAATGACTTCAAAGATGAGGGATATGTGAAGGCGAGAAGGATGAGAAAAGGAAGTCAGCTAGAGCCTGGTTTGGATTTATTATCTAGACATTAGCCTGGTTTGACGGAGGAATAGCTCTTGAAAACCCTCAGTCAGAGTGGCTGGCCGCTGGACACGAACCCAGGAACTCTCCAAAGCAAAGCCAAATGACCTCTACAACTGAGCCATGGTCACTTGAATTAATCAGAGTCTGATTAATCTCACGTGAAATTTTTACAATGGTCATTAAGGCTCAGGCATATCTCATGAAAACAATATTCACACTTGAAACCCTTTAAACTAGCATTTGCATTCCTTTTTAGATTTATAGAAAGATAGTTCATCCATTAAAGCTCTCTTGATAGTCTCTTTTAAATCATTATCACTGTATCGCTCCCCATGTTTTGTTCTTGGTTTCGATCTCTGTATTCTGTAAGGTATAGAGAAGATTTTGGTCTGTGAAATAGGCGCATTAGAAGAATATATTATCATATATTACTATAACATAAACACGCGTTCGAACTCTTTAATTACCATTACGTATACTACAATAGCACAAACGCGCATTAGTTATTACCGTCATTGTATAGTACAACAACACAAACATGCATAATTTGAATGATTGTCAGTGCGCGCCATCCATGCAAGGTAGAGCGCGCTTGCCGATCGTCACAGCTGAGAGAAATTGCTAAGCAAGATAGGATCGGCTTAATGGAAAGTGGTGTACCTCAGGGCGCTGCTATGAGTCCCATCCTATACCTAATTTATGTCAATGATACACCGATTCCAACAGAAAATTATACAAAACTAGGGTCTATTTGCGGACGATACGGCATATTGGTCCATTGCCAAATCCACCAAAGATGTAATTCAAAAGCTGGAAATTATTACTGAAAAATTTGTACAATGGTGTAATAAGTGGCTTTTAACATTAAATGAGAATAAAACACAACTTATACTTTTTTTTTACTATTCAGGACGTAATACCATCCGTGACAAACAAAAATATTTGACAATAAATAATACAAAGATCAAAGTTCAAATACTTGGGAGTTCTTTTAGACGAGAGGATGACATTTAGAAACCACATTTTAAACACACGTAAAAAAGGAATCCAGGCGCATTCCATCTTAACAGCAATATACTATAACAATAACCTCTCTGCTGGGATAAAAATACATCTTTACAAATCAATAATAAGAGCTATTATTACGTACGGACATCAACTCTTCAATTCTGCAACAAATATAGCTCCTCTACAAAAAATTGAAAGATATAACCTTCGATATGCTTTCAAAGTCTGGCAGGACAACATTGCAACTCTGTATAAGACAGCAGGTTTGACTCCACTTAACGAATTTCTAGATCAAAAAAAGAAATACTTCATCAAAGCTATAGAGAACTAACTACTAACCCAAAATATTGACATAAATCAGTTACAGTTTACAATAAGAAAATTAATAAGAAAATTAACTTACAGTTTACAAAATCAGTTATAAAATCCAACAAATATGGAATGGAATGAACTTGAGTGCTTCTCTACTGGTGCTGCACGGGCGGTTGGAATACACAGCAATAAATTT
>JAGDQP010019201.1:0-23029 GCA_022664845.1 Lepisma saccharinum
ATCTCACATCTCTAAACCTTTTATTTTCTCTTCTACGTCAGTACCTCTCCCCCATTTTCTTCCTTAAAGACACCATGCAGAACAGCCATAAATCCAATCCTTTATCCGCAAAAGTGCATGCAATTTCTCCAAGTACTCATCATTTCTAATTATTTATATATATATATATATATATATATATATATATATATATATATATATACAAACACTTTAACAATGTAATGATATTATCGGAATGCATCTCTAAAAATGTTGCATAAATGTCCTTACAAGTACAGTAGTTTCCCTACGCAATTTATCCCTTACATCGTTACAAATGTCAATGCAGTTGTGCTGAGCTGTGCCCATAGGAGTATGCTTATAGCATGCTATACATGTTAATGGCAATAACGGTTTCCAATGGTCTATGATGGTTATTATTTAATCACAACTAACTTTTTAGTACAACATTCACAAACTACCTGTATGTACAGTTTCATCAGCACATAGGTTCGTCTTTTGTTGACCATCTTTATAGAATTTGTTCACTAATCACAATGTGCTGTCTCCTTATCAGTTGTCCAATAAAATATAAGCAAAACAATTGTTTTAAAGCACATTTGCACAACTCAAATACCATAAATGTTCCATGAAAAACGTATTTCTTTAAGTCATTCGGGTTGACAGCAATATCCATCCTTAGCTGGGTTCAATAAATATTTTATCTAGCACAACCAATGGCTATTTTTCAAAACTTTTGTTATATTTTCTTAATCTACTCATCAACATATATCTTTATACCAACTTTCAGGTTTCTATCTTAAACGGTATGAAAAATGGTTCTTTCATCCGCCATATTTGTTTAAAGATGGCGACTTTTCCAAAAAATATTACATTTTCGTAATCTACTTGTCAAACTATATCATTGTACCAAATTTCAGGATTCTATCTTAAACGGTATAAAAATGGTTTTTAGGCGGCCATATTTATTTAAAGATAACGACTTCTCCAAAAACTTCTTACATTTTCGTAATTCTTTTGTACTGATCAACGTTTCTACCAAGTTTAAAGTTTCTATACTTAGCCGTTTAGGCTGCGTATTCTTTCAAAAAATCTTTTCGGCGGCCATATTTGTTTAAAGATGGCGACTTTTGTACAATTTTCTAATATGTTTGTAATTCTTCTGCATTAGTCAACGCTTTTACCAAGTTTCAAGTTTTTAGTTCTAGTCATTTAGGCTCTGTGTTCTTTCAAAAAATAATTTCGGCGGCCATATTTGTTTAAAGATGACGACTTTTGTACAATTTTCTCGTATGTTTGCACTTCTCTTGCAGTAATCAACGTTTCTACCAAGTTTCAAGTTTTTAGTTCTAGTCATTTAGGCTCTGTGTTCTTTCAAAAAATCTTTTCGACGGCCATATTAGTTATAAAATGGCGACTTTTGTACAATTTTCTCATATGTTTGTAATTCTTTTGCAGTAATCATCGTTTCTACCAAGATTCAAGTTTCTAGGTCTAGTCACTTAGGCTCTGTATTCTATCAAAAAATCATTTCCACGGCCATATTTGTTTAAAATGGCGACTTATAAAAACCTTTCTTAAATTTCTTCAATCTAATAATGGCAATACGTCTTCATATAAAATTTCAGTTCTGTAGCTCAAACGATGTGCAAAATAGATTTTGTCGGCCATGTTAGTTATAAAATGGCGACTTTTTAAAAATCAAAGGCAAAACCAGAATAAATACATTTCCTAGCTTCAAAACCACTATATACAACATTCAAGTTTCGTCATGAGGTTTACGTCCTGCATTCAAACCTATTCAAATTTACCCACGCTTTCGGAAGGTTTTCAGTTCGAGTTTATTCAAATTGTATTTTATTCAGTAAAATCACATGTTCTTTTATCTCATTTTCTGTATATCTCAACGATATTCAATAATTTTGCTCATGTATGCTATCTTTCTGTAAATTACCAACGCTTTCGGCAGCTTTTAGTACTATTTCCGTCAATATTACATTTTATTCAATTTAGTAGGTTCTTGTTTCTGTGGTAGTTCTTGTATATCTCAATACCAACTTATATTTAACATTTGTACAATTTACCAGCGCTTTCGGGAGCTTTTCTATGCAAATTTAATCAAATTACATTTTATTCGGTACAATAGGTTCTTGTTTCTGTGTCAGTTCTTGTATATGTCAATACCAAGTTATATTCAACATTTGTGCAATTTATCAGCGCTTTCGGGAGCTTTTCTATGCAAATTTAGTCAAATTACATTTTATTCAGTACAATCAGTGTTTATATTTCTGCATATCTCAATACCAACTTATATTCAACATTTGTACAATTTACCAGCGCTTTCGGGAGCTTTTCTATGCAAATTTAGTCAAATTACATTTTATTCAGTACAATAGTTTCTTGTTTCTGTGTCATTTCTTGTATATGTCAATATCAACTTATATTCAACATTTGTGCAATTTACCAGCGCTTTCGGGAGCTTTTCTATGCAAATTTAGTCAAATTACATTTTATTCAGTACAATAGGTTCTTGTTTCTGTGTCAGTTCTTGTATATGTCAACACCAAGTTATATTCAACATTTCTGCAATTTATCAGCGCTTTCCTAGGTTCAAAAACCAGTATATTACACATTTGTTTCAATAATATACAACAAACGGTCTAGTAAACGTCCAAATGTGTGTTAGTTCAATATATAATTATGTCATAAGGCGACATTCTGCCATCAGCATTATTCCTAAAGCAAACAACTAAAGTCTTCACATATGTATTTATCAGTCAGCATTAGTCAAATGTTTCAATATCCGTCCAAGTATTATCTTCAATAACCATCACCACTATACCACAACAACCTTAATGTTAAACTTTAACCATTGGATCTGCCACAATGCAACAAAATCTAACAGTTACAGCAACTTAAACTTTAAACAATGGATCTACCGCAAGGTAACAAAATCTAACACTTGGAGCAAGTTAAACTTTAACCATTGGATCTGCCACAATGACATTCTTTTCTTTCAACACAAGTCAGCAAAACAGTTAAATTACATTTTATTATACAAAATCAGTGTTTATAATTCTCTCAATCAAACATCAGCCCTAACTAAAATTATATCAAACAATGTTACTGCCAATACAATGTTCCTAGATCTTCTTAATATTCACAAGTACTTGAAATATCTTACATTCATGTCTCATTGTCATCATTACCAATAAGCATTTCATGTTTTCTTTTTAAAATATTCATTTATGTTCTTTATCTTGCAATATAAAAGACTTCTCTTTTTACCCTCTCAATCTTCTTTCTCATTTCTTTTTTTCATTAACAAAATTAATTTCTTTGCGCCTGTAGGTATCTCGTTGGAGCCAACCCCACTATTATTTTTTTTTTCATCAAAAAAAAGGCAAATGCCCTGTGGCATTCCGGAGTACAAATGTGTCTTCCTAGCCGGGGAAAGGGGTAAAACGCAATAGTTAAGCTCAATTTTATTTTCTAATTAGCGAGCTGTCAAATCCGGGAGTAAATTTGTGAAAAACAAGAATAATTAATGATTAAAATATGCAAATGTGGAGTAGATTAGAACGATGTTACTACTCAAACCGTGTTTGCACTAGTGGATTGATTTCTGAAACAAAACTTTTAGAGAAGATCTAGTGGTTGAATAATTTAGTGTTAAGTGTACCTTCTGGTGCTGGTAGTGTTCGATTTGTAGTAGGGCATGGTTGGGATTTCCCCCTCTCTGCAAAAATCTTCCCTGGTTCTGTTTTCCGTCTATGTCACCACATCCCGTTGGGGAAATATTTTCCAATTACATACTGGAATACTACATAAAGGATACAGCAAGGTAGGCCTATCCATTTTCTGTTTGTTTATTCTACGTAGTTGTTTTAAAACAACTCTCCTATATATTAATAGTATAACTATTTATCTTTTGTTTTCCATAAAAATATAAAGTGCTTACTGAAAAATAAAACAGTGCATAATTAATAAAAGTTATATAGGACTACCTATGCTCTAACGTTTAACGTACTATTTATTACTTACTTGTCAGTATTATTATGATTGTGTACAAATGTGTCATCTATTACTGTTTTAAAAGGTAACCAAAAAAGTTTTTGACGTTCCATTAATCATACGCTCCCAGAGAGGAAACGAAATAACGCACGTACCTGCCAAGCGATCGGGAGTTAGTCTGACCATTGACCTTCAGTAATACAGGCACGGTGCTCACACACAGCAGTCATAGCTCGTCCAGTGTAAAAGAGAAATAGAGGTATTGAAGCAGCTTGTTCGCGTGTATTTGTTGTATGTCTTTAAAGTGGGCCTGTCTGCTGCCGCATCAAGTCGCCTTGCTGATGAACCTCGAAGTGGACGACCACATGTGTTGGATGACGAGGTCCTGAAAGAAGCAATAGAGGAGGACAGTGATCTAACGTGTGATGAACTTGCAGAAAGGTTCCATGTTTACTCTGAAATAGTCAGACTGCACTTGCATGGGATAGGAATGTGGGTACCCCACACATTGTCCGCAACCAGCAAGGAACAACGATTGCCAGCCTGTTTGTCCTTGCTCACTCGGCACCTGAACACATCCATATTTGATCGCTTGCTCACTGCTGTCGAAAAGTGGGTCCTCTATGACACTAACAAGCGTACCAGACATTGGCTGTAGTCACGTGACCCTGTTCCTCACATCTGAAGCCCAGCTCTGCACCCACCGAAGTTATGCTCTCTGTATGGTGGACTTGTCGCCAATTGGTGCATTACAAGCTCCTTCCACCTGGTCAGACCATCACTGATGTCCTCTACTCACAGCAGTTGCAAAGGGTGCACCGTGCATTGCGGCAGAAGGAGCCGGCATTGGTGAATCGCAAGGGTATGCTGGTCCTCCACGACAATGCCAAGCCACATGTGGCAAAGACCCGGGAGACCCTTCAGCAACTTGGCTGGGAGACACTGTGCCATGCATCATATTCACCGGACCTTGCGGTAACATATTACCACCTGTTTCATTACCGCGACAACACCTTCGGGGAGATCCTTCGCCAATGAGGGAAACCTGCGGAACGCACTCACGGACTTCTTTGCCTCGAAGACCGCCAATTTTTATCTCCATGGTATTGTGCAGCTGCAGGAACGTTGGCAAAAGGTGTTGGATGCTGATGGAACTTACTTCGAAGCCTAAATGTACGTACCGTCCACTGTATTGTTTTTTGTTTATCACTGCTCTAGAGCGGTAAAAACTTTTTTGGTTACCTTGTATATATTCTTGACCAATGAAGTTACAAAATAAAATACGGTTAAAGCTACATGTGCTGTTATATAATAGAACGTTTTATACAATTCTAAGTTCTCTTTCTTAATTTTATCCATTTTCCTATTATTTTTCAGGTTTCCTCCCCAATGTGGGCTGATGTTCTTCCGACGGGCAGGCACACCAACAACGGGATAGAAGCGTTTCACAGAGACTATATTCGTCACATCTCAGAAAATTAAAGCAGAAAATACAACAAAAATGAGTTATTTCAATCCAAAGAGGTCATTTCAATGAGGGAAGAAAGGATGATCTCCGAAGAAAGGCTCATCCAGAGGCACATGGATATGTTCAGTTCATCACAGAAAGATATTCATTGTATTCCACGATTCCTTTAAAGTTCTGGGAAATCGGTTCAGCGTTAGCAATTAAGTTACAAAGGCATTATGAGTTCATTGTATTGATGAATAAATGTAATATATATATAATAGTTATGAATAAATATAACAGTTTTGTTATAATAAACGTCCTCTAAACGTCTATAATGCACGTCTTTTATTTGTGCGCCCCAGGCCGACGGTTAACGATCCTAAATGTGGCAACGCAGCATTGGATGTTGTGCGCTCGTGGTACATTGTATATACCATGAATGTACACATTCACATTTTTGTGCTCTATTATCCGTGCAGACTTAAGAGTATACTTTAGCCCTTATGGCAACAGCGATGCTGGTTTTACTGCTAAGTATATATATATATAAAAAAAGAACTGAGCTCCGTGCAGCCGTTCTCTGACTTCGGGTTCCCATAGCCAAGCGGCAACGCTGCAGTCGCTGTTAGTTTTCCTCCCTCTTCTCCCGTCAAGCTTCTTAAATAAAACTATCGTTATATTAGATAATTAAACATGTGTAAATGAGGAAAGATATAAGGGAATTAATTTCCAAACCAATGTTAAAGTTAAAGCCTTTATGGGAGATCATTAAAGAGAAATAACAGTAAAGGAATTTCGTGTGCGTCAGGGGGAAGTACGATAAGTGTAACTGCAGCTGTTGCCCATAAGCTGCAACAGTATAAACCAAACGCTGGATTGGTAATAGTGGACTGCACCGATTTTTCTTAACCGAATATATACGCTACCAGTGTTGAGCATAAAAATTATTATGCAAGGACGTAACAATGGTCACGAACAATGCTATCCTGCATACGGGTGACTGATATCAAATGCATGTTGTGTTACCTGGAGAATCAAGGCAAAGCAAGACTACGTAATGCCTGTTAAACGATATGAAGGATATAAAGATTCTAAATTGAGATTGAAAATGAATGTAGGCATATCCGCATGGAGACTAACGCTCATTTGAGTTCTGTAATGACATTTCAGAAGTCATCATCAGCTGTTTTAACACAAACTTCAAAGAATATTGATTGAATATGGAATTTATTTTTCTTGCCAAATATTCTGGCAATCAAAAGCGACACAGAAACCAGGAAATATTCGCACAGCGCAAACGAGACGTAAATCCTACTTCCTGAGGAAGTAGCTGCCGTTTATGTACACAGATTAAGATACCACAAGGCGATCATAAGATCTATTGCGTAAAGCTTTCGTCTCGTAAGTGTGTGTGCGTGTGTGTCTTTCCGTCTATCTCTATTTATAGATACAACACATATGGCGCGATTTTACCAGTAGTGGCTCGTGATCTCGAAATTTGGTAGTGCACAAAATCTTATGGCGTCATTCATATTATTATTATTATTATTAAAAACCAACAATAACAACACTCGTAGTCAGATGAACGTTATATTGTATTAAGTTATATGGAATCAATTATAATACTATTCCTAACTGGCAGTACTGACTCATGACCCGCAACTTAAGTGTACAAAATTCAAACAAAATTTTTAATTGAAAATAAAAAATGTCTCAAAGCAGTTTCAAAAGCACAATGTACTTGATGTTTAGATGCAAATAGAATCAAATAAAGACCACATATAGTCGCGTCGTACTTTTGTAAAATCAATTTACCTAAAGAGTCATTCCATGAAAAATCATCACAAAAAAGTGCACTTTACGACCCGACCATCTTCCATTTTCAGGAAATTTGGTGAATTTATACTAGTCACGAAAATATGTCACCATGCCAATTTTTTACTGCCGTTTTCGATCAAAGCATTTTTAGTTCGATGAGATAATTACAAATTTCAATAATTCTAGAAAGCTAATTGGTCTAGAAAGCTTAAACAAAGTTCGTTTTACAGCGAATGAAACAAACTTTCTAGCGATATGTAACACGTCTATATACGGACAATAAATGAAGCCAAAGTCATCTAACCTTGTAAAAAATAATTCTTGGTTTATTTTTGAAGGAAAATATTTGGTACTTCATCTTATACTACAAAACATACGAGAAAATTTATCTGGGAGGGCCATGGGATCAGGAGATAGAATTTACATGCGTTCCTATGTGACCAATAAAGGCGCATTGTAGCATATAGAGAGTGGTCCTTCTGTAAGGATAAATTCAAGTAGATAAAAAAATAAGCAAGAAATGAAATCAATGTTGGTGAGTCTATATACTTACGAGGAGAGGGAGGTGATTCCATATTGGACCAAGTGATGTCAGTGTCACAGTTTTGCTAATCCGAAGTAAATTTGTATCTTACATATCACATTTTGTATGAAGTCTATTGTTCCCAGAAAGCCGGGAGAAGTCGGCCCGACGTCCACATTTGATCGGCGAAGGCGAAACCGACGGACAGGCCGACGAAAATCGGGATTTTAAAACAAAAACGAAAAAGAGCCGATCGGCGGGCAGGTGCTGGGTGGGGTTATACCGCTATGCCTAATCCGACGCGGCCCAGTAAATGGGGTCGGCATAGTGGCATAACGAACGCCCGCAAACGCCACTTATAGGTCGCGCCGACCTTCCCCCAACTATTTCCCGACTATTAGTTGCTCGGGCCGTCGTCAGTGTCGGCATTTACCTTGCTGGGTTGTGAAATAAGTACGGACATGGGAGAGGAAGAATTTAAAAAAGAAATGCTGATCATGTATGTATCTTGTGGCGTATCCAGAGATGGAGCACTAGGGGTGGATGTGTGCAACCTCAGGGAAGTTACTTTCTTTTAACATTATTCCAAAAGTTTATCTAAGAATAAACTTATATTTCTTCCCGGAAAACTCTAAGTTATCTAGAAAGATAATTGTTTAGGATATGAGTTTCATATTCCATAATTAAACTTAGGAATATTGGGAGAAATACTTTAAAAATTCACTTACCGGAAAAATTATCCGAAATGCCTCTGCTCTATTCCACCTGCGCGCCCAACTCATCAAAAATCCTGGACTCAACACTGTATAAACCTTCAACGAATGTCTAGCATAACGAGGACTTCTCTGGACAAACAGCACTCAGGCAACTGTGCATTTTGGCCACATGAATACATGAAACAGAAAGGTGTAGCAATTCAGGGTGACAGCAAAACTTTCCACCCTTTACAGTAAACATCAATGCTGGAGATTCTGGCAAGATATTTTTCGTCAAGCACGTCTTTCCACAAAAGGTTGATACAGATTAACCACAAACACTGATGTCTTGGTAGAAGTTTGAGAGGTCTGCAGGTGAACGCAGGGAAAACAAAATATATGATAACAAGCCGAAACACAGAGGATGGAGAAAATGCTGAAGAGACATAATAATTAAGAATGAGATCATAGAAAAAATTAACAAATTTAAATACTTAGGAGATATGTAACAAGTAAGCACGAGGTCACAGAAGATCTTAACATCCGGTAAATCGGGTTTCTATTTAGTGCAGATACTCCTAACCTCGCGATTAAGTATCAAGAAAGTGGAAATTGAAAATACACGCAACGGTTATTCTGGCGGTAATACTTTAAGCTTGCCAAAGTTAAAATACGATCATGGCAAGAGGAAGATATACGGGACGAAATGGAACAAGATAACCGGATGTATCGCGGATGGGGGGACCAAGATTACATTCTAACATGGTTTGTAAGCCGGAGGAAAAGAGGCCGTTGGGAAGACCGAGACATCATTGGTATGACAGTATTAGAAGGAATCTTCGAGAGCTAGTTCATGATAAAAACTGGTTTGATCTTGCTCAGGATAGAATCCTATGACGAATGCTTGTTACTGCGGCGATGAACTTGTGAGTTCCTTAAGCCATAGAGTTATTTACTTAATATACCGTCTATGTTTTTTGGATTTGCTAACTCACTCAGTCATGGAATAAATTTTCAATCCTAAAACAGGAAAGTTGTATTTGGTTCTGTTATTTCATTCGTAATAGTAAGTCTCTGAAAACCAAACTTATTACTTACTGATTGATGATTCCATCATAGAGATTTCGATTACGTTCTGTTTGTAACTTTTTTGTTGCTGTTGATGATTAAATTGCATTGTTTAAAATTGTAGCAAATCATTCTCACTCCCGCTATCCGTTCTCCAACTTTCAGGTTCAGTGTTTCGCGTTTGAAATTTTACTGGGCAAATCAAAACGTAAAACTGATTGTGTTTTAGGTATATTTTAAAAAAGCCTCGGAAAATGACATAGTGTTGAATCAAGGAATTGATTACATTCGTTGTCGATTAGTTTTGTCGGGTCGGAATAGGTAACGTCAGAACTGACACACCGAAAAAAATACGCACAGATTCAACCAAGAAAATGTGATTGTTAAAAAAAAAAACTGTCACCTCGTGTAGCTAACTTTTGATGAAGTGGTGATGATAGACGTTCTGTCCGAATACACTTCCTGACACGAAAGTCCCTGGGCAAAGTGAAGCGATTATGATTTGCCATTACCTTCCATAGGATGAAGATAACATCCTAAGGACAAGACTTACAGGTCAACGTGGACTCAGAACCGCTTGTGTCACCACCGCTAATCGAACCCGGGACCCCTTAATTATAAGGCAGGTAGCGTTACCCCTCACCTACAGAGGACGCTTTTTGATGAAAAGCGAAAAAAAACAGCAAGTAACATTAACATACTACCCCGCCTCCATACACCCACACATTCGTGTCTGCTTTTTTAAGTACACGTGGCTTTAAAAAAAAAATTGCACGCTCTCATTTGCGTATAAAATTCATTACAGATAGAAGCAATATATTCTGGTCATGTAATCAACATTATGAAGGTTAAATATGTTATCAGAATGAAATAAGGGAAAAGATGAACGGAAGTATTTAGTGTAGCTTCAAAGACTCCGCATCTTATCTCTAAACATGGCTTTTAAGTACAGCAACATTTGTTTTAATTAATGTGGAATTTTTGTCTTTTTTATTACAGCAAATTTTTAATTCACTTCTTCCTTCAATTCCAGTTTTAAGATAAAAATCTCTAACGTTGGATCATTTGTCTAGTTTTTCTATTATCTTTCTATACAACAAAATACAGTACAGTAATGTTTTTTTTTTATAGGACTACATAAACGAAGAAGTATTCTTTTAAGAGGTACACGTTCATTGATTTCCGATTAGTTTTTTGTTGTACAGTCCTTTGGCATCGTTAAATTGCCTGATAGTTAGTGGAGGAAGAGTTACATTGTTCCTCTCATCCCAGAGGACTCACAGTTGTCTCCAAATCATTTCTATTTTTCGTTGATTATCCAAGTTACACTGTAAAAAGTGAAAACTCATATCTAATGAATATCACTTCTCCTCATGGCTCACAATGTAGGTAGAATTAGATGTTTTCTTCTCTTTGCTCTTAAAGGTAGGACTGTGTGATTTCCAAATTTTGATATCGAACTTTGAGATCACTAAGAAATCGAAAAAAATATATGATATTTTCATAATCAAGATATCGAACTTTTCATATTGAAGGATCGTTAAAAACTAATATCATTCATTTCGAAAAAATCATTAAAATTCTAATATCGTTCGCATTAAAAAAAAACGTTGGAAATCAAATTTCGTTCAAATCGAAAAACCCTTGATATTCGAATATCTTCAAAAAAATAATAAAAAAAAAACATATCGATATTCGATATATCAATTTTTCATTTTCATCATATCGACATTTTATTTTTTCATGAAATCGATATTTCGATCTTTCGAAATATCAATCGATCGATCGACATATTGAAAAATCGCCCATTTCTACCTAAAGGTATTTTTGCACAGAAAAAATGGTTTGGTCGTAATAATCAAAACAGCTAAAAGGCATCAACCAAACATTTTATTTTCACCACCACTACTCATGAAATATTTTTTTTATTTTAAAGTCTTAAGCAACTAAAATTGATTTAAGTACTTTTGTATAAAGATTCAATACTTGCTTGATTCTAGTTTCAAAAATCCTACGAACACTAATATAAATTAAAATAATGAAGTCATAGAGACTTTCTTCACTAAAGTTTAACTTAGTTCATTCCATCATCAATCTACTGAAAGAAAAAAGATGCCTATGCCTTCGTGAGTATCAAAATCAAGTCAAATTCCATAGTAATTCATTTGCTTAATACCAAAGTTTTAGTTATCTTAATTAAATATTTTTTTATGTCTAATAAATTAAGCAGGGGCGTTTCCTGTGGGTTATCTATGCTACCGCCGCAGTCAAACCTTGTCAACAAATATTTTAATTTGCACAAATAATATTCATTTACATGAAAGGGAGACCAGAACATCCATCATCAATACTATGTGTGACCTCTTTGTAAATCTTAGTACTTTGGTTAGTCCAATCTGTGAATCCGGAATACTCCACTGGATTTAAGGTCTTCTTACGTAGTGATGGATACTGGGAATTTTCTCGTGGTGTTCATCATCATCATCATCATCATGTTCAGCTGAAAGCGGCAAGTCCTTTAAGACAAGCTAAGCTCTCTTTCCATTCATTCTGCTCTTGCGCTGTCGTTGTTATCTTCCTCAATATTGTCAAAAAGTTGGATATCTTCTTCTTCTTTCTGTCTTTCTCTCAAATCATACCTTCCATTGCATCCCTCCGTAGACAGTCTCTGTACAACCAATGTCCTAACCAGTTCATTTTTCTCATTTTTATTGTCTCCAGTATTGTTCTCCCCATCCCTCTTCGGCACTTCTTCATCAAATACAAAATAGATAAACTATAGATTTTTCCCTGCAGATAAATTTTGGTCCAAAATTGCAAAATATATATATATATATATATATATATATTCTTCCGTATTATTTATTTTTCCTAGGAATTTTCAAAGGTGAGCGAATTAAAAGTTTTCTTTAAAATCAAATGTACTGAAAATATGCATCATAACAATAGATCCTTAACAATATGTAAATTATCCTCCCCATGCCTGCTAAATTAGTTGAGAAAATTTTTTAAGGGAAATTGTGTGTTAAAAGTATTGAACAATGATTCCCGCCGAAGAAAGAAAGTCAGGTTCTACACTGAATTTTCTCCTACCTAGTATTTTTAGTAGTTCAATGTAAAAACACTCAAATCTTCTCGTTTTAGGGAATTTTCCTTCAATATTTCCCTTGGAATTTTCCCGTGATTTTTTATCCATCACTATTCTACAATAATGTACTTTAAACTGTACACACTTGAAAAACTTAATTCCTGTATTTCCTTTTTATGGACTCAACATTACCTTTATTTCGCTTGAAACTTCATTCAAAAGGATACATAGTTAAATGCTGAACTAAATTTATGCGTGTTTGTCTATCCTGGTTTCCTATTTTCCATTTACTGAAAAGCTAATAGCTCTATTAAAAGTGGAAACGCAGAAAGAATTGGATTATTATTATTGCTTATATTTAAAGGTAAACAACAACTAGTTATCACAAATTAATAAAGAATAAGTACACGCACTAAATCGTATTTAATTACAATTTAATGTTAACCAGACAGACCATAAATGTTTCTCAGGTCAGTACCATTTTTGCTAGGATGCATATTAAACACAGGATTCGGTTATCATTCAGTAACTAACAGAACTGACCGATTTTTCTTGTCCTTTGGCTGTCGTCAATGAGAAGTATCCATGCAGAATTATGTTGAATACAATTCAGTATAGATCACTAAACTATTAGTTATAATGAATATGATATCATAAATGCAACGTTACCTCTTCTTGTGTGATTATGGAGCGTTTAAAAACAGAAGAACTGTCGCATATTGAATTTTGGATGTATTTTATGGTCTTTATAAATCTAAGGCTCAGGCCGGGATAGGCTAGGGGAAAGGAGTCGGCCAGGGCCTCATTTGAAGGTACTATCCCGGTATTTTAGTGGTGTGACTGAGGAAGAACCTTAAAAATCTGTCAAGATAGTCGGCCGCTGGAATTCAATCAAGGACCTCCCGAATGAGAAGCCAACACTCTATACCACTGAGCTACGGCCGCTCGGTTTCACTATGTTCGTTAGTACCTAGTGAACATTAGAACTACCATTACCTGCTTTTAGTTCTTTCTTCTACCGGCTGTTTATTCTGTTGGTAAATATTCAACAACAAATGATGTAGAATGTAGAGAAAGAAAACTAACGAAGCCCTTAGTGTCCAATTGAACTGAATTGTATTTAGACGTATCCATGATAGGGTAGAGGAGATGAATGTCGATGAGCTTAGTTTCAAGGCACCTTGCCATCATTACCATGGTGTAACTGAAGATAAACCTCGAAAAGAACTCAATCAGAATGCCCGGTTGAGCGTTTAAACCCAGAACCTTAGGAGTACAAAGCAAACGCTCTACCAACTGAGCGGAGACCGTTCTGTATAACACTTGATGTATTTAAGTCGTAAAGGATAATTTCGTCGTTACATCCAGATACTTTTTGGATATCTTTGTATCTCTAAATTCACTAAATGGATCAGAGAACCGTTAAAATAATTTCCTCTTTATCAGTACCCATATTTATTGAAAGGGGGGAGGAAGAACGGATTAGTAAACACCCAAATTCAAATCAGAAGAACATAAAACTTTATCCAATTTACCCCGAAAGGGAAGCCGTAGAAATGCTCAATTTTCTTTCACCAATATTCCTTTTCCTGAACCACTTAAAATGTGTAGGCAACGCGATGGAGGAGGAAGTTCTGGCTTTTTTTTTTTTTTTTCAACTTCATTTCAACCCACCTTCATTACGCCTTGCATCGCCCTTGCAACGAACATGAAACGCGCCGAAGAAAATCGTATTTCTCTCAAGAAGAGATAACGTTGTTATTCAATATGTTTTCTACATCACAAACTAATTCCAGTGCCAAAGAACAGTGCTTGATTCGTTGGTTATACTTAAATTTCAGTTCTTATCCAACAGTGCTTTCTTTTTCAAAGTCATTTGTAGAGTTTATGCGGTAGAATACACACACGCGTAGATAAGGACACACGTACAAAGCGTTAGGCCCACTCAGTCACTAAGAAATTACCCGAACACTGACAGACATGTAGATAAAGTATGGATCATATAATGCAAAGAGAAGCGGTATGTCGTAAAAGAAAGAGCGAGAAATGAATTGTAGTTGATGTACAGTCTCAAGTACAAGATGTAACAAAAATTCATATCCCATCACAAGCACAAATCTGGGAGCTTATTCCCGACACATCGATACACGAACTGACCATAGAATAAAACTGGAAACGAAACTTAAAAAGAACTCGTGGTGCCATCTAACGTCCTGGGCCGTCTTGTCTGGAATAAGATCTCGTGACACAGTGTTGCAGGATCAACGTACGCAGACGACGGGCTTACACACGAGTGTCGCTAGTATCGAAATTGTATGCGAAAACGTTGCTACACTTCTTATCGTTCTGTTGACAACCGGCTTACGTCACAATTTCTCGGAAATAGGAACCGAATACCACGTATCTTGCAAATTGTTTCGCAAGTCTGAAAGCTTTTGTTCGTATGTTCGATATACCTCATCATGTACTTCTTTGGTTGCCCTCAGAACGTCAAGGTGATTTCCACCTCTGCCCATATACACTCCAGAATAGTAATAGAATCGCATCCATTATCCTTATGCAAAAGGTATCTTGCAAAGGGATTTCGTATAGACATTCCTTGATGTACTCCTACAGGGAGAAATTCAATGGGAGTTATATCAGGGGAGCGCGGAGACCAGGCGGTTGGTCCTCGATAGTATTGAAAGACGAACTTTCAGAATGTCTCGTACATGAGCTAATAAAACAAACACAAATATATAAACAATATATGACACGTAACGTTCAGAGAAATATACAAGAATTTGCAACAGAGAGCACTTGTCTATGTTACAAGGTTTCCGATTCATAAGTGTTTGAAATGATACCAGGAGTTTTGGGACACCGAGTATTTTGTGATTTAAACAAGTTCGTTGACTCTTTTGTCGTGATTTATGATATTCTACTCACTAAATCAAACCAGCGGAATATTCACTCTTCTGAGAGCGGAAAGAAGGGGACCTCTCTTTTTTAGAGCGATTTTTTTTTCAATCGGAAAGAGTGGTTTCCAACGAAATGCTTTCGCTTTGGATGGAAAATGTGCTCTTTCTAGACGGAATTCCTATCCATTTGGATGTAACTTAGTCTTCAAACTTAAAAGAGCGATTTCTAATCTTTTTAGAGTGGTTTATTCCTCATCTTTTTAGAGTGATTCATAATGCATCATGGCTATTAGGTAAGTTTGTTCTCCGCCATTGGCTACTACGAAGGTTATCGAAAGACGAAGCCATGCTGTGAAATTTATCGGGTTGCGTTTAGTTTAAAATGACAACAGAAAACATGAAAACTTTTCTGTGAGAAAACTATACCAGAAGACGTCAGGAGGAAGATATGGACAAGAAATCTTTGAACGTTGTTCTCGAGTTCCTGACGAAACGAAATAAAGCATTTCGAAGGCGTATTCTCGCTGTTGGAGTTGGAGGCATTGGATAGCTGCCTGGAAGGTACCGGGTTGAAATCTTTCTGAGATTGTGTTTTATTTTTGAAAAACTCTTTTTCATTCATAAGTACATTAGTTATCTTTCGTACTACTTATGAATACATACCCCTTTTGCACGTTTTTACATTTTCAACATTTTTTTTTTTTTTTTGCCTTCTTTCCGTGTTCAGAAGAGAAGAACTTTATTTCAATAGATGGGAATTCACCTAAAAAAATATATCTACGTTCCCATCGAAATGGGCTACCATATATCCCATCTTTTTTGAGTGGGAATTTCTTATCTTTTCTCCCATGAAAATCCACTCTGAAAGAGTAGTATAAGTCTATTCAGCAATTTTTTTTTTCAGAAAATCAATATTTTTGTGTAGTTACAAAACTAAAATCAGCCAAAACTTCTGTATCTTTTAAAGTGCCGGTAGTAAGATGTAAGAAAAAAAATGTGTCGTTCCGCATCTCATCAGAACCGCCTTTCTTCAAGAATTTCAATGATATATATGTAACTCATTGTCATATGGAGTCAGAAACTCGACTTGTGCTGTTTTGGATCTCAGGGCTTCAATTTCGTTCTTTGAATTTAGTGCGTATATAATTTCGATTGATTCTTGTTTTTCTTTCTTCTTCTTCTTGAATATGTGACGTAACGGGTTACACCTCCTCGAGTCTTATCAGAGCATCCACTCAATGCGGTATAGATTTCAGAAGTGGACAGAATTTCTCCACAGATACCAGCAAAGCAGTCTGTACTGCCTTTCATGATACCTTACATGGCAGATCCACAACTTCGCATAAGTGAGCTATGGTGTCCGGAGATCAGAGTAGTCATTCTATGGTGTTGAAGTTACTGGAGTGATCTTCTAGCAATATCTGGATAACCAAGGCCAGATTCACTTGGCTCTTTGTCTTACTGGCATACTCCATGCAATAGTTCGTGCGTGAAGTTCATGACTGAACGTAACTTGTCTCCAACGAGGCACATATAGCGAGTAACTACGTTTTCTAACGTCGTATAGACCTCTGCGAGCTTCAAATTCGATGGTTTGCTCGTGTGTTTTATTTTGAAAATAATACAAAAATATACAGATGCTTATCAGAATAATGGAAACACCTGAACGAAAGTGCAACTTACCAGATTAATATGGTGTTGGGCCACCTTTCGCCTTCAGAACAGCCTTGATGCGACATGGGATGGAGGCATAGAGGTCGTGATCGGTAGCAAGTGGAATATTACACCATTCCTCGTGCAGGGCATCGGCCAGTTCTGTGAGAGAGGATGGGGGTGGAAATCGTCGCCGGAGTCGTGTTTCCAAGATGGACCACAGATGTTCAATTATGTTGAGATCTGGGGATTGGGCGGGCCAGGGGAGGTGTTGAACTTCATCCCGATGTTCCTCAAACCACGCTGCAACAACTCCAGCTGTGTGTATGGGTGCATTATCATCCTGGAATATGGCGTCATTGTCCGGGAACAACATCCGGACCATAGGATGCAAGTGGTCTCCTAAAATTGCGACATAATCGTTGGCAGTGATGCGTCCGCGAAGTGTGACCACAGGACCCAATGAAAACCATGATATTGCGGCCCACAGCATCACCGTGCCGCCGCCATGTTTCACAGTTGGGCGGAGACACTGCAGATCATACGTTTCTTTGGGCGTTCTCCACACATAAACACGGCCCGTGGTTTGGAATAGGGTGAATGGTGACTCATCCGACCATACCACACGTTTCCAGTCGTCAACGGTCCAAGTTGCATGGTCGCGGCACCATTTGCGGCGTGCTAAAGCGTTCTGGTCCCTGATGAGAGGTTTGGCCCGTGCAACACGACCCCGTAAGTTCATGTCATGTAATTCGCGGCGGACTGTGATTGTCGAAACAGGTTGGGGGAGGTGCTGATTGAGTTCCTCCGTCACTTGCGCCGCAGTGGCACGACGGTTCCGCATGACAATGCGCTTTAATACCCGGCGTGCCCTGTCACTGATGCTTTTCTTCCGCCCACTGTTCCGCTTCCCCGATGTGGTTTTCCCGTGTGTTGTGTAGGCCGTCATCACCTTCGACACTGTTCCTGGCGACACACCTAACACACTAGCCACTGCCGTCACACTCACTCCACATAACCGCGCACCAACAATTTGCCTTCTTTGAAACTGAGAGGTCTCCCATTTTAAACTACCTCCGTCTGCTGCAGCCACTGCACACTCCTGTTCCACGACGCCTGACGTAGTATGGAGACCGACCTAACACACCACCACCAGCAGTCCGGCGCTGCGGTCGCCACGACACCACTGCCAACCCATACATCTGACGTGTTGCCAACTACAGGTGTTTCCATTATTCTGATAAGCATCTGTATATGGTACAGAATCCCGCAAGTAGGCCTACATATGATCTCAAATTAAATTTCAATTTTATATTAATGTCGTAATCAGTTGTGAAATAAAGTGGAAAAATCAAATCAAAATACAGAACCGTATAATGTTAATGACAAAAAGAAAGCAAAAAAAGAAAGAAAGAACGGGTACTTAAACTAGGGGTGGGCGGATCTGGATCCGAAAGGAACCGGGTACCTGTTTCAAAGATCCTAATCCGAGTACTTAGTTCAGGTCCAGAATCCGGATCATCGGTTCCAAAATCCGGAGCCCAGTACGCGGTTCAAAGTTCCGAAACCGGATCTTAATCCGGATATGAATACATGTGCCTATTCCTAGCTTAAATAAAAGGATAGTCGGTTCTGGTTCTCACATGATCCAGATATGTGATCAGGATGATCCTAAACTCGGATCCTTCACAAGTAAGTCACGACAACATAAGAAACTTTCAAAAAGTCGTCAACTTGGATCCAAAATGGCCGCCCCAAAAACCCAATTTCCAAATCATTGAAGGTAGAGAAACGAAATTTTCTTTCAATGTGTATGACCAAGAGTAGGTTACAATAAATGGGGCAAACCTCCCCTTTGGGGGCGCAGCCCCCCGTGGCAGGGTGCAGATGGACACCATGGTGGTGTAGTGCTCCTGGGAGATTTTGGTAAATATAAAGGAGGCGCATCCTCTCAAAAACACTGAAGTTTGGGGGCGAACCCCCTACGGGGGTCTGGGGGGCAGCGCTGCCAGCGAAGCAAAGCGAAAGTATATATATATACGTCTTGTGGGGTATCGTTGAACAGCTCTTGATGAATAATCAACAAATCTATAAATATTTTCTCGATAGCTCTCATATAAGGCCAGATTTGTATTTTTGAAAGTGAAAAAAAAACTTCGAGATCTACCTCAGCCTGTAGGTCTACCGAAAGGGATTTTTTTTTTTAATTCAGCAAGTGGCTACTGGAATTTCGTATTATTTATTCCGTAATCCATAGGAATATCACATTCAGTGTTGACAAATATTGAAACAAATTCAAATACCCATAAACGTTCGGCTGAGTCATTTATTTGGACAGAGACGTTGCCATGGTAACAAAGGAGATGTGACGTAGAATTTTAACAATTTATAACAGAAGTACGATGGAAAGACAGTCAATAGGTTACAAATGTTGCAGAAATAAAAGAAATGCATGAAATACTTACGTGACAACCAGTTTTATTTTTCAACAAAGCTCCCATCCACATTGAGAGACACTTATGCCAGCGATGTACAATTGCCCCAGTACCTGCTACATATAAGTTTTTCGGTTGCTACCTCAGGCACATACGTTTAAATTTGTGTGATCCGCGAAACGTTTACAGCCAAGGTGAGTTTTGACCAGACCAAACATACACAGGACGCGTTTTGTCATGCATATCGTTGGAAATAAGACCTTTCGTCCACAAAAATCGCACCACTGCTTTCTGCTCCTCTGAAGTACATTCCTCCAGCGTACATCGCTTCTCTAAAGTACATAGACTTTTTACACTGTACTCACGCGCTCACCAGGATCTGTGGCGCTGCTCACTGACTTAGTATGAAGTATGAGTGTACTGCTGCCATCTACTGACACCTTTCTAAAGTATTCACGGCTATTTGTTGTTATCCCATCCAGTTTGTAATCTCTGCACCTCGTAAATTATAAATATACCCTGTGTATAGTATATATAGTACGTGTATTCCAATTTCTTTTGAGCTAGAAAACAATCATTATATATGAATTACCTTTATCATAAGAGGAAACATCCACACAACAGAAAATTATTTTGAAATAATGTTAAAATCAACATGCACGGTAGTGCATGAGCCAAGTTCTTCACGTCAGAAAACGTCAGCACTGCCAGAAGCATGTTATACAGGAACAAGAGTTTATGGAAAAATCGACGATTTGGGGGCCCCGTAAAAAAAAAAAGATGTTAAAGATAGGAATATGAGCTTTTGCCATTAAGGAGATATGGTAAATGTGTGCAGACGTACAAAATTTCATATTCGTATCTCAAACTATGTTCTAGTTGTGGACCCCTGAAATTGCACATTTTAGGCTAACTGACTCACTCACTCACTCACTCACTCACTCATTCACTCACTCACTGACTGACTCACTCACTCACTCACTCATCATTTTGTTTAGGGTGTTTGGAGTAAGCTAGAAACATGAAATTTGGTATGAAGGTAGAGGATGATAAGTAGATAAAGGAAAAATTCCTACATTTTGAAAAGGTCGCCATCTTGGATTCAAAATGGCCGCCAAACCTAAAACTTCAAAGAATACACAGCCTAAACGACTAAAGATAGAACAGTGAAATTTGGTATGAAACTTGTCACACTTGTCCGAAGATAAGTTTAATATAAAAAGGAATAATTATATTACTTTTGTGTGACTGGTATTCGGCTATAGTTTGCAGCTGCATCATTGTAAGTTAGCAAACACCGATACCCCTCTGCGTTAAATAATAATCAACAAATACAATATCAATTCGCTCGGATGCCCAAAGCCAACCTTCTCCAATGCAAGGATGACTCAATCGTAGAGACAATATGTCATTACCTAACGTCTAGAGCTGATCAACAAACGCAGAGTGAAATTTTGCTTAAAAAGAATGTAAATGTTTCGAGCCATCGAGAACTTAGAGCCTTATACGGAGTCATAGAACACATCGGCGTAAGTAATAGCAAACGCAGAATTCTTCCCACCCAAACGTATTATATAAAAATAATAGATATAAATAATTAGCAGCAATCTTCAGTAGAAAGTATCACAACGACAATAAATCGACTATTTTCTTTTTACCTCATCATACACCATAAACAATATTCATAAAGCAAGCTTATCCATTATCTCTGAAAAACGCCGTATTCGTATACAACCTTAAATCACAATGATACGACGCAGGTTGCATAGTAGCTAGGAGATGAATTCCATTCTTCCTAATAAGGTCCGTTACACTAGGAAGATCGTAGAGGTTAAAAGAGTAATAAATCTTTAACTACGCTAATAATTACTTTATGACTGGGATAATGGTTACCAAACAACAAAGTAAAATTCTACTATAGATATTTTTCTTTTTAGATATATATTGATTATTGGATAGGAAAGATATACATATATACAATTGATAACTGAATATAGCAGCTAAATATAATTATTTCGATTTTCCGAAGATTTTCGCATGGTTTTGAATTGCTAATTATTTTCTCATTAATACAGTACAAACAAACTTTAATTAAACACTCATGCGTTCTTGGAATAATTAATTACTTTAGAAGTTGTACGTCGCAGCTCGTCTTTCCTTATTGGTCCGTCTATTTTCGCGATTCGCGCGATAAATTTCCTCCATTCATCTCTCAATAAAACTTACATTAATTAATATAATGAGAAAGATAGATTGTTTAGGCTTCGAGACCTTATCTATCTACAAACACTCTAGTATTCTGCTAAAGTCATAGCTAGAGTGGAAAACATAGCGTAAAGCTATTTCAAAAGAGATGTTAAAGACAGAAAAAAAAAATCTTATCGCTAAATCAAGTTACTTATTATTATTAATCATAATCGAACAGGAAGAATCTATAGAGGGGTCAGACCTCTTTCCTACACTACTTAAAGTAGTAATTAGAATGTCCTGCTTCTTTATTGCCTTAGACAAACTCCTTATCCTAAGAGACTCCTGAGAATGCCTCTATAACCATAAATCGAGATCGCCAGATCTCTTGCTTTCAGACAGCAGTTCACTACTTCTTATGATTAATTAAAATTAGGTCGACTCGCAAAAAGCCTTCTACTGCGTTTCGAATAGCATCTCTACAAACTTAAATTAGTTTAAAAATAAAAACTCGTAAAGAGTCAGCACTTCAATGTTACCAGCTTTCGGAAGTTTGTTACCAACTAAAAATTATTAATACCAAATTAATTATTTCTAGAACTCGTAAAGAGTATTTATAAATAACTCTAAGCCTATTGTTGTCTAGTCTGATTAAACAATAAATGCCAATTAAAAATAATTACAAACGATACCTTTTTTCTACAATAAGCGTCGGTTCGACTCCTATGTTTCGACCTGCTCTTTTCTCCTACTTATTCGGGACTTCAGGTGTATTCAACCACCTTGACCCACCTAAGGTACTTCAAGGCACCTTTTTAAATTAATAATCTTACTTAACTAAGAAGTAACACAACAAAATCATCAAATGAGCGAAAAGCTCTTTCTACATAGTAGGAGAAAGAAAATTAACAGGCTTGTTCTGAGCCACTAGATAAAAGAAAATTACTCTTATCAAATAAAATCACACCTTACTGCTATTAAGACTCGGAGGCACGCGTCCGAAAGAATTCCGACAACATACTTATATTTCATGTAGAATGTTCGAATGCATAACAATCAAAATAAAAATCGACAGCAAAATTATTGTAATCAGACAAATAAATGAGACGACAATTAATTTAGGCTTTCGAATCAAACGAATGAACAAATAATAAGTTGGTCTCCGAAAAAACTAGACATCGATTATCCACAACTAATC
>JAGDQP010019202.1:0-22027 GCA_022664845.1 Lepisma saccharinum
ATGCCACTTTACGTGTTCTCAACATTAAAATATTTATTTTAGAATCAGAAATAGTTGTACTAATATCAAGTACAACTAATTCTAATTAATAAAATGCAATACTAGTAATGTCAATTTGTTTTGTACTTTCCATAATTTCGCTGTACCTTTTTCGTGCATATCTAAATAAAGAATTCTGTAGGAGACCACTGTTATGGAGTCACTACTCTCTCTGTCTCTCTGTCTGTGTGTGTGTGTGTGTCTGACTTTCTCTGTGTGTGTGTGTCTGACTTTCTCTCTGTGTGTGTGTCTGACTTTCTCTCTGTGTGTGTGTTCTTTTATTATTGATAAAAATGTCACCACGCGTTTTTTACTGACAAATATAACTGTATTTTTATTAGTGACAGTGATTAGCGAAAAGCAGTGAAAACTAGCTAATCCGTCTTTACTCGCTCTCACATATTCGACATCAGTGTGTGCTGTGTCATAAACTTTTAAATGCTGTAATGTGAATGTACGTTTATTACTTAATAAGATTAGCGTAATTGTAATATTTTTGTTCTAAAAATATTGTTGCCTGAATAGGAACTGAACCCGAGCCACCAACTGCCTCGCCTTACAAGCCGAAGCAGACGTACGCTTGCGAAAGTATATTGAACACCGTTGCCCTGTACGTGGGAGTTACAGATTGGGCGTGGTCGTAACTCTAGGACTATGGAATCGAAAACATTATTTTATTTAATTAACTTGTAATAATTTGAGACTGGTTAAAGATACGGTAAATAAATTGCATCAGTAAGTTCATGAGAAAATTGCAGACGAATTTGCTATGTCATTTACCCTAATTCTTACTTGAAGAAAATAAGTAAAATCCAAGATGGCGGACGAATCATGTAGCAATTTTCAGAGATGCAGCACTAAGTCTTATTTACATTGCATATGGATACGTTCATGTTCTGTATAACCAGTAGAAATTATATGTAGAGTTCAATACATACCAAATATAAAATGTAACATGCAATCACTTGAGAACGGTTAGAAATATAGTAAATCTAATATTACCGGTGAAAGTTTGGGAAAAATTGAGGTGTATTTGATTTGTCACTTAACCCTATTGCCATTTGAAAGAAAAGTTTAATCCAAGATGGCGGACGAAGTAATTAGCATGCATCAGAGATGTGGTACTTGATCTCATTTATATTTAATATCGTTACGTGAATGTTACATCAATTCTGTAGAAATTATATGGTCCATATTTGAATCACCCAATACATTTTACAAGGAAATCATAAAACTGTCCAATCACCTAGCTCCTTCTAGAAGAAATTGCGAAATGTAGGAGCTTACACTATTTCTTTTCACATTGAAAACTATCAACTGTGAAGCATTCATTCAAATCTGACTGTGTCACTTTGGGTATGTTCCTTGTACCGGGTATGCATAAGTAGTTTCCGGTTTAACTAAGAGATGGCGCCAGCGAAAAGTACGCAGAGTTGTCATTTGACACATACGTCATTTTGTTCGTCTGACATTAAACTACAAACACACACAAGTTGAGTCCGCCAAACACTAGCGTCCTTGTTTTATCGTTCGTTCAGTGATCATGTCAAAGTTTGTGCCTGAAAAAAAAAACATTTGTGGCACGCATTGCTTTTCTTATTTAATCAAAGGAAAAGGCTGTTGAAAGTCATCGTGTGCTGGTAGAATATGGTGAACACACTCCATCGATTAGGACATGTGAGACATGGTTTTGACAATTTAAAAGAAGTGATAATTTCAATGTGAAAGACCACAAAAGTGCCAAAACGAGCAATTGCAGGTGTTATTGGAGGATGACCCAACTCAAACTCAACACCAATTGGCAAAAGCATTAAATGTGTCACAAGAAACAATCAGCAGACGTTTACGAGCAATGAGGAAGATCAATAAACTGGGTAAATATGTCCCACACGATTTGAATGAACGTCAAATGGAAAATCGCAAAGTCACTTGTGAAATGCTGCTTCAACCCCACAAAAGAAAATCCTTTTTGTATCGAATTGTGACGGGTGACGAAAAATGGATTTATTTTGAAAACCCGAAGCGGAAAAAATCGTGGCTTTCACCTGGCGAAGCCGGTCCTTCAACACCAAGGCCAAATCGCTTCGGCAAGAAGACTATGCTTTGTGTCTGGTGGGACCAGAGCGGTATTGTGTATTATGAACTCTTGAAGCCCGGAAAAACCGTTAATGCACAACGCTATCGCCAACAAATGATTAATTTAAATCACGCATTGATCGAAAGATGACCGGAATGGGCCCGAAGACATGACAAAGTGATTGTGTTACACGACAATGCGCCGTCTCACACAGCAAAACCTGTGAAAGACACCTAGAAATCGCTTGGATGGGACATTCTTCCGCCCCCGCCGTACTCCCCAGACCTGGCGCCATATGACTATCACCTCTTCGCATCAATGGGGCACGCGCTTGCAGAGCAGCACTTCAGCAATTTCGAAGACGTTGGAAAATGGCTCGACGAATGATTTGCTGCAAAAGACAAGCAGTTTTTCTGGCATGGTATGCATCAATTACCTGAAAGATGGGCGAAATGTGTAGAAGCCGATGGTCAATATTTTGAATAAAACAAAATTAATTTCCCTTGAAAATTACGTGTTTTCTTTACCACAAAACCCGGCAAAAACTTATGCATACACCTGGTAAGCCATAGATCCCTAAACGGCATAAAGAAATTCAAATGCGAAACTGAAAGCAGCATCTGAACAGCGCGTACATGAAAAGGACGCTTTACCAAGTAGCACAAGCTATTAGCGTTATATCACTTCCTAAGAATGAAGAGTAGGTTTTATTTTCTTGAGATAATTGAGGTAGTTGATGTTGCATCGCCTTCTTTACGCTGTTGAAACCTCCCTGATAATATTATTTTGGCCACTGCAATTATTGCTAACAAGTTGGTTTGCTCTTTACATTTGTTATCATAATATACATTTTTAAATAGTGATTAACACTGCTTCTAACTTCATTCGGCTTTTACTTTCATTTATTTTCTATACATGTATATGAACTTCTCAGTTTGCATTATCAAAAAATACAAAAACAATGGAATCTCCTCAAGATGAGAGAAATAACCCCCTTCTTAGAAATTTTAGGTACCATAATACTTCTTTGTAGATCAATAATAGTGACCAGTGTTTGTCATTATATATATATATATATATATATAATACACAGCCATATTCAATCCACTACTGGATGAGGCCTCTCCCGGAGGGAGGAGGTGGTCTACTGCTCCCACGCTGACCAGACGTGTTGGGAGAGGAGAACCGAAGCCCTCAACTGTGATCGCTACCTCTTTATTCAGGTAGCTCCCCAATTGTCCTCACGACGCTGGGTGGACGCCGCACAGGCAACACCAGACCAGACCCAGAGCTGCTTGACTTCGGTGATCTTACGGGAACCGGTAGACCAGCTCGGCTAGGGCGTTGTCATATATATATATATATATATATATATATATATGTCTATGTATATATATATATATATATTACCTTAATGCAAGCAAAGTTTCGGATAAAACTTATTTTAGATGACTCATTAGAATTGACAGGATATGTTAAGTTAGATTATGTTTTGTTAGGTTATAACTAGGAATAGTAAAATTTCGCGACTCGTGAATTCGCGAAATGTTTTAAATACTCAAGAAATCACAAGGAGTAGATTGGTAACATTTTGCAAAAATGTTCATTTTAACTTACGAAAAACTTGCAAGATTTGGATATTTTGCTTTCATTCTCGAATTTAATTCAATTTCTTTCAGTAGGGTTACATTGCATTGTCATCATTATATTACAGAAAAACATCAGCTTTATGTCCTACAATTAATACAAATAGTATATAGTGAATTATAAAGATATTAGAAAAAGATATAGGATTAAAGGAGGACGTAGTTGAAGTGCAGCATTAGTATTCATATACTATTTCCTTCAATTTATTTTTAAATGCGGCCAGCTTTCTCTCCGTTCTGCAGCTGGGTGGTAGTTCATTCCAGACCCTACTTCCTAATGCACACAACGTTTTGCAGCCATATTTGTTTCTTTATTACCTTACCGCAGACGTATACCGCATACCGGATACTCGTATACCGCAGATGTTATTGGATCTCAGACTGGTATACTGAAAGTTTTTTGAAAGCGCTATTTTATTTGTTAGAATGTGATTTTCAGTATGAATTGTCTGGTGATTTCTTAACATAAAAAAGTATTTTTGCCTTGATTCAATTGTAGGTAAACGAAATTTAGTTCTACCTGCACGAGAGCTTAGATGTCTAGTGTTACTCATTATTCTGATAGCCAATTTTGCATTCTTTTTAATTTGCAGACATTGTATCGATTTATTCCGTATAGAACTAACTAACTAACCCGATGGCTTATGGAACTCGCAAGTTCATCGCCGCAGTAACAAACGTTCGCCATTGGATTCTTTCCTGAGCAATATCAAGCCAGTTTTGATCATGAACACATACTTCTCGAAGATCTCTTCTAATATTGTCCTCCCAACGACGTCTCGGTCTTCTCAACGGTCGCTTTCCATCCGGCCTTCCAACCAGGATAGAATATAATCTTCGTTTTTCCCCCTATCTGAGCTACATGGCCTGCCCACCTTAGTCGTCGCGATTTCATTATTTTTACAACATCTGGTGAATCGTACAGTCCGTGGAGTTCTTCACTATGCAGTATCCTCCATTCTCCAGTCATCTAGTCCCGTTTCGGCCGTATATCTTTCTCAAAACCTTATTTTCAAACTCACGTAATTTATGTTCATCTGCTAGGGTCGTACTCCAACTTTCGCATCAGTAAACTATTACCAGTAGAATAACCGTTCTGTATATTTTCAGTTTTAATTTCCTTGATATTAATCGCGATGTTAGAAGTTTTTGGACTGAATAGAAACATGCGTTCTCCGATATTAAGCGACTTTTTATTTCTTCCGTGATCTCATTTTTGTTTGTTACGTATGCTCCCAAGTATTTAAATTTGTTTACTTTCTCTATGACCTCATTCCTAATTTTTATCTTTTTATTTCTTTCATTCCCTGTGTTTCGGCTTGTTATCATGAATTACTTTTGTATTCTTGTTTGAATTTTTTTTTCACATTTTCTCTCTTATCTTTATGTTGACTTTCTACCTTTCATTTTTTTACATTCTAGTTTTAAGTAATATATGTATATTTTTACACCGTGTTTAATAAAATGTATATGACTGTAACATGTAAAACCTGTTATCAGGATCGGATTTATCCATAGGCCCACTAGGCTCGGGCCTAGGGGCGTAACTTGCTAAGGGGCGCACTTTATAAAGAAAAAGATATTTAGTAAAAAACATTAAGGGAGAGCACCAAACACCGTCACCTTTGAACCTCGTGACCCCTAGTAAATAACTGAATTCAGATAATTTAAAGTTAGGTTAATTTACGTTAGAAATAGTACAACAAAGATTAGTGCTTATATTAGGAACACTGTTTATTCTATTTTTGCCCTTGTACACACCAATGATCATTTTAGTCAATATCACATATAGGGCGTCACTGTTATGTATATCCCTGCTAGTGCAAAAGATGTTTTCTGTTAACCATTCTATATGCATGAAGGCGTATTTTAAGCTAATTTTTATATATGAGAGAAACTAAAATGTCTTTTCCTAACCTGTCTTTTCGAGTCCGCAATGGGTACCTACCGTTTCGTTTGAAACCTGTTGCTGATCGTCCTTACTGACGTTTTTCAGAGTTTCCTTCAGTTTCACCAGACGAATTGCCTTCAATATGACACCCTCTCATAGCCTACCCTGGTCTGATTCAAATGTGGATTTAAAGACCTCATTTTAAGAAATACCTTAACCTGTCTTTTATGACAGAAGGAACAACCCTTATTTTTTTCCCCTAACTTGACTTTATATCTTCAGAAGATAAATATTCCCGGAGATGGTGTTTAAAATTCATGGAGCTGCCCACGTATTCAACGTAGCGAATGAGTTTGTAGAGTCGCTTTTGTCCATTCCTAGGGATTTTGTAACGTTGAATTTGCTAGTTTTTTAGGAGCGACATATTGAAATGTGGACCGATATACTAACTAACAGATACCGCTACCGGTACATTGCAGGATTCAATTCTGTTAACCTACATTTCTTTTTTCCTACAAGTGGCGAAGAGGATGAATGAAACAATAAATGTTAAAGAGCGAGTGAAAAATATGAAAATATCGTGACTCTACCATTCTTTAATTTATGTCCTTATATAATATAAGTGTCTTATGTGCTTTGTGTTTTGTACTGTAATTGTTTAAATTTTTGTATTGTAATTTTTATTTTTTTTCCTCTCGAATACTTTATTTAGGAAGTTTTAGTGATTTGTATTGTGGTTGGAATTGTTCATTTTCAGATTTTTTCTTCTTGAAAATTTATAAATGTATTTAGAAAATGTTAGTGCTTGTAATTGTTAAAATTGTAAATCTATCACGAAATTGCAATGTACCATTTGTGATATTAACAAAAGTAAAATCCAAAAATAGCTGAAGCTACGATTCTTCTTAAATCTGCGTAAAAAAAATCTTAAACGAAATGTAATAACAATATTGCAAACAATAAAATTGAAAAAGAAAGAATAGTTTGTATTATCTTCTTGTTCAGTGTAATTAACATATTCTCTCCAAGTAGCCTACAGTAATTTAATTAAAATTGCTCATTGTATTTAATACCTTTATTTTATTTTTATAATAATATTGAACCGTATTTTGTAAATAACCGCATTATCAAAGTTAAATACTTATCTCGTTATTATTATTATGAATTCATAGAAAACGGAGAGGAGTCATTTGTCATAATGTGAAGGTACACTGTAAACAGTGGAAACACGAAATGGATGAAAGTTACTCCGCTTTATGGAGAAATAAAAGTCGAAAATTAGCGTTTTGTTGTATTTACTCTTAAACGTGGATATAGTGTAAGCCCATTAGTGGAAAGATTGGTAAAATTAACTCCATTTTAAAGTTAAACATTTTCTTGGTAATAACTTAACGTTAACTGAAAATGGGTTGAAACTGGTCAAAGTGATTTGTCCGTGAACGTTGAACTTATTTTACGCTTAAAATTCGGTCATTTTCTGATCGAAGTGTAAGCTAAACTGGCAATTTTCAGGTTACGTAGTTTTGTGAATGAAGTTGAAGCCTTAGTTGGATATTCTATAATCCAATAACAGGAGTAACGTTACGTGCTTGTCACTGAACGCCCCGCCATTTTGAGTGTCTAAATTGCTTTTACACCGTAAACAGTTCATTAGTAGACAGATGACGGCAATGATTGCGTTGACGGAAAGAGCAATTAAATTGGGCATAAATCTTTACACTGTAGCAAACATATCTCTCCTTTTTTTTTACGAGACATCCCTCGTAGTAAAACCAAAAACATGTTGATGATTAACCTCCTTCGCAGTAAAATCCTAGCTATAAATATCACTCGGAAAGCCATGAACACCAACTGTCTTCGTAGCTAAGTGGCGAGAGAATCTGACTAGTGTGTTAGCAGACCCTGGATTGAAACCCGACCACATTAATTTGTTGTTAAAATAATTTTAAAGGAACATTATCTTTTCTTCATTTCTACTTTCAAAAAATACTCTGCTTCAATGAAATACATTGGAAAAGTTACATATATAGGCATTTGGTAATTTCACAGAAAGTAAAACGTTCAACCGAAAACTGGCTGAATGTAAGTTAATCCAAAAAATGGAGGCAGCTGACTGACTCCTTGATTTTTGCAAAAAAATTCGTTTGGGATATAGAATTATAGAGTGTTATTACTTTCCTAAATTTTCTTCTCCTTATATAAAATACCCAAGAGCCCAAACCCTACCGACGTATAAATCCGGCCCTGCCTGTAATAAATGGAGATGGCTTTCTTTCCGGGTGTAAAGAAAATAAAGAATAACAAAGGACTAGTGTATCTTTATTTAATTGCAATTAGTTCCGTTCATAAACCATAGGTGGGACTAGAGTCTAGCCACTGTTGTTGTCCTCTGAATGCAAGTAACTGTGCTCTAATACATTTATTTACATATACAATTTGTAAACTAATATTTTATTAGCATTGTTTCTAAATTTATTAGGTAAAACCGATACTTGCCACATTGTATTACCGTCTTTTGTCGCTACCAGTAAAAGTGTACTATTTATTTAAATGCTTGATTTTGATTTCTTTTTATGAAATGATTTTTCAATACACATTTTGGAACATGTATCTTCTAAAATTAAGTCCACAATTATTAACAGATATTTCCTGTTATTTATTTTCACCAGAGAATTATATTTTTGCATTTACTTGCATTTACTACGTACTCAGGGTTTCTGAATACCCTGCATCATCATTCTTCATCTTGCAGTAAAACTTTTATATTACTAATGCGAAAGATAATATACAGTTAGTTTTACATTTTCACATTCTAACGCCTGTTCGTTATACAAACTTTCCTAAAAATTCAGAAAACTCTTTGTCCCACTTTTTGTAGGTTATCATCGTGACTACTTTACAGATTTCCGCCGGTGATAGAACCTAGGCACGGAAGAATGCATTACTGGTTAAAAGTGTCCAAATGATCTTATTGCTCTGGTAAAGTTTGGGTCATTTGGATGAAGTTTGGACCGGTCTGATCCGGAAGGCAAAGCAAAGTTTTTAATTGTTTCCTTATTATATATATACACTATTGCGTTTAAACAGTGTTTCTTTTAGAGGTGACCCAGACCGGTGGTGTTAGGCCCGGTCACTAAAAGTGACCCTGTTTCAGCTCTGCATTTAAAATAATACTACTTGATTGCTTTATTGTTATTTAAATTTAATATGCCCTTACCTGTGTGTGATAGAAAGTTTGCTCTGCTGCCATCTGTTGACAAAACAAACGATTTGGCGCTGGCTGGTAAATATGATTTGGGTAAATATGGTAAATATAGTTGCGAAGAATTTTACATCGCATATAACAGCAGAAACGATTACATATTTTTTCAGGGACACCAATTCATTGGAAACAAATGAATTGACAAAACAAATCGCTGACAGCACAATTCATCGTGCGAATAAATCAGCGACCCAACAAATCATCGACGGTGAATTCATCAACTCGCAACTTTTCCACATTAAACTGAATTCAGTGTTGTCAGATGGAGGGAAATTTCCCGGAAAACAGGAAAATCTGGGATAAAATGGTGAAAGGAAAAAAAAAAAAGTTTAAAAAATCGGGAAATTTTGGTTAAATCTTTTTGGCTCATTTTCTTTAAATTTCCATTTGTAGCTTATCTTTTTTTTTAACGTTTGTTCAAATCAACCAGAGATGTGGAAATGGATTAGCATTTTATAAATTCTGTCGGGAAAAATATTACAAAAAAATATAATTAAATCCAAGATTTTTGAAGAGTGTGCTTATATAAAGTTGATCACTGAATACAGTAGCAAATCAATTTATCCTAACTCATGACGTCATAAGGCATTCAAGTCGGAAATTTCCCCCGAGATTTCGCGTATACAGAATCAGAGAAAATAATATATTAGATATGGTATAACCTTCACAACTAAAACAGATTTTTATTATGAACACTGAAAAAAATATTGTATATAACCTCTATACATTGATGATACCAACAAATGTTAGTAACATGCGAATTTAAGCTCTTCAGAAATAGAAATAGGATTATATGCTATAGCTATACATTAAGAATTTATAGTAACGTTTTGGATCTATGACTCATTTTCGTATTATAATTATTATCACAAAAGTTTTCAATGTGATAATAATGCAATGGAAGTTTCAAATTTAGTTTTGCTATGGCTCAAAATTCTCTATTTATGCTCGTTAGCAACATAAGACCATGATTCTGACCTTATCAGATCATGATGTTTACGAAGATGTAATTTGTCCATCTTTCCGATCAGAGGAAAGTGTTTTGCAGGACGTCATCGCTTGAGTCAGTCGGCGAGGGAGCATCAACAGCTGACCCACCACCACCTTTCCTTTCATCGTGGAACTGACCTGTAGACTTTGTGGTAGTGACAACATATACAGTATAACCTATTGTACGTATAAGACTTTTTGTACGTATTGTGTGAGAAATTGCCAAAAACGTATAAGACTTTTTTTTTTATAAAGAAAGGCTTGCAAGTAAATATACAGAACTTTCGCGAAACTTCATTCCTTTTTTATGAGCAGAGTTTGCTAAGAATGCCAAAGGCTTGCGCGCAAAGCGTAGTTTGTGAAATTGTTTGCAAGAAACTAATGTATTTTTCATTCATTTCCTTGATCGCCATACAGACATTCTTCTTTTGTTATATATTTTGTCATAACCTTGTGTGGAACTTGAATCGACATTTTCGTTTTTCATTAAATTTTACTTAAAATGTTGATATTTGTTTGTTCCAAACTAAAAAGGAAGCCGGCATGTTAGTTATAAGTTTAGTGCAAGGATAATGTAACATCGTTCTGTTTACTCTGCCATGTCGTAGCTCAGACATTAGGATTTTCTTCAGTTATCCTGAAGTGTTCAAAGTATTTTCGCATAGTGTGCATTCCTTTAAATCTTGGTAAACTTTATTTTTTTTAAATTGGCCAGTCTAGTAACTTTGGACGTCGGCCCGTCATGATTCGCCCCTTAGTTATTAAAATCCATACCTATGGCCCTGCCGGGACTCGAACCTGGGACCTTCGAGTCGTTGGCCTACTAATGTACATTCCTATTCACATTCAGGCTTTAGCGTATGCTATTCCCGTGATATCTCTAAAGTCTTGCCTGGAGAAGTTAATATTAAATTTGTTTTCAGTATTTTTTCAGGTTCAGGATTCAGGTAAGATGAAACTTGCGACCGGCAATATTACAAAGGAAGGGTTCCGAACCCAGTGCAGTGCAGATTAGTACCGATTCCTTTGTTACATGTTAACTATTATCACAATCCAATGCAGTGCAAAGCAGAGGAAATATTATTTTGTTTTACTACTATTCTGAGTGTAAACGTAATCTCTGCATCGCTGTACTACATCATCACAAGATTAACGAATTTGTAAATTGAGAAAAAAGCATTGTTGTGTTTTAAGGAATTTTCAAAATTTCAAATGAAAAAGTATAGTTATTATTGTTTTTATATTATTATTATCTTGTTGTTGTTGTAATAGCAGTAGTAGTACTTCTTGCTGTTGCAGAAGTAGTAGTGATGGTAATAGCAAGAGGAGAAGAAGGGGGAGGATTCAGAAAAGTTTTAGTATACATAACTTTTACTTGAACTCTTAAAAGCAGATTAAAGATTATATTAGGGGAGAACTTCTAATAACAATAATACACTGGTCTACATGTTATTTTTCTGCTGTGATGTTTTAACTGGCTGTATATAATTTGAGGTCGCTAATTCCACATGTAATCAGAAATTGCGTGTCATGTCAGAATTTTTTATAATTTATTCTTATTTAGTGACACAAGCCAATAGTAACCAAATTTCCGTTACACACACACAAATTAAGTAATTGATCACTCCATTGATGCCGAACTAATTATTTTCAAATAGAACGGAAGTGCCTAAATACACAACTTGAAGTCTCTGATTACAGATATTTGATCACAGGTTATATGTCACATCACAATTTGCACAATCCATATTAGGTCTATTCATTCAGAAATATTAGCCACGTTTCAAAAGTTACTAAATTTTCTTCACACGCATACATACTCAATAACCAATGAATGCTAAACTCTTACCGAAACGAAATTAGTAATTACACATTTGAAGTATCTAATTAGGTAAGAACTTTCGTTTTCTTGATTTTCTAAGCTAGCTGCTATCGGAAATGTCGCGCAGCAAACACTAACAATAATAGACCATTATGTTTGTATTCCACTTGCTCTGATATCAGCGTTTTATGTTTTTTGTATTTGATGGAAGTCAGCGATTCCACCAAATCCCCCCCCCTGCCTGTGAAGGGTATCACACCACGAATCCTCGAGAGCAACCCCCCCCAACTTTAAATTGTTTGCGGTCAAACAACGATAGAAACTATGCAAAACTCCGAATTTTGACTTTATGCCCCTAACTGAAAATCCTGGTGGAAACCCTGATGAAAGCGCTCACCTTATTCCTCTCATATGGCACCAAGATTTGATAGAAAGACACTAAGTTTTTTGGTTGTACCGAAAATGCAGCTTAGCATCATGTTTACTTCTAGTCTCTTACAAGCACTCAAAAAAATTCCAACCTGTCCACCTCGAAGTTTTCAAAAAAGTTTGTAGCCATCAGAAAATGAACACATAAACCATTCTTCATGAAATTCATGATTTTCAATAATTCTAAGTCTTTCATTAAATTCACTAAACAGCCTTAAAAAGATACCAGCTTTCAGTTTCTTATGCGACAGTGCAGTGCAGCTTAGTGCACGCTGAAACTAGTATATGGTTACCTATTTCAAGATGGACTCGTCTTATACGAGCCATGTGTATGTGTCATCGCCGGTGTTTTTCATTGGTTGTACTTAACGGTGTAGATCACCCCTGCCATGTTGGTATGACCTTTTCATTGATTTGCATGGGAATTGTTTTACTGGTCTTATGTCTCTCAGGAGCGTATTGTTTAAGTTATCTTTTCGCTTAGTGTTTTCGCTAACAAATCAAAAAGTACCGGCATAATTTTGTACGTTTAATCTATTCACTTTATTTTTTTTACAAATTTATAATTATTTGTAGTCCTGGTTTTATTGTTATTTTCGTCCGTTAGATTATGGCCCTCATTAAAAGTACCTTCCACCTATCATTGACAGTACAAAGAAAGTTTCTGTGTTCATCTTGTTATTATGCAACTCAATTGCTAGTGATTTTAGAACCACTCTGTTTTTGGGATATAGGATTCACGTTTCTTCAAAGAGTATTTTGTGCTTGTATTCTATTGAATGCTCTGCAATGGTTGACTTCTCTAATATATCCCTATTTTAGGGATCTAACATATTCATTTAGCCTGTAGTGCACCAAACCGGTTGGCCCGATGTATCACGCACCACATTCATATTCAGTGTCTCACTCTGTTCATCTCTGAGCCTTCCCTACGTCAATCTCCTACAGCATCAGAGTTGCTATGGTGAAGTTCTTCATCATGATTTTCTTTTGTTCGATGTTATTTTTCTTTAGACTTTGTAGATGTAGCTCTATACTATCTAAAAGGCACCAGTACTACTTATGATCCGCTCCGCAATGTTACCGTTACCCACCATATCTCTGGTGGATCGTTTTGTTTATCAAGCCTTACGAAAAACATTTTATAATAAGCAATATTACTCATAAGGAAACTGTCAACAAGGTTAAATATATGAAAATTTGCTACAAAAAACTACGTCCTATAGAAGAGCTTTTTTTTAAAAAAAAATCCATATCATTTTACCTAAAAAGTAATTTTAAATCCATATAATTTTAAAAATGTTTTTAAAAGAAAAACTTAATTTCGAGTGTTCAGACCCCTTAAATACGTCCCTGGCGAGGAGTGCTATAGTGTGGAAGGTGACACTACAATTCAGTAGTGTTTTGTTTCAGGACGAAAGTGAAGTAGAAGTGACTTCTGTTGATTGAATGATGAAATAATACACTTTTTTGTAGACTTTGCACCAATGTTCCAGCCCCATATTACTTTAAAAGAATTTCTTGAAGTCAAAGATTGGATTCTTTCGTGCGGGAACCAAGTTAACTCAAAACGCGCTTTCCGAACGGCTAACTATACCAACTTCCTTCACAGAAGGGATTTCCCAACGTGTGGTAAGGGACTTGTTCAGACTTTCCGAACGCGTCCCCTAATGTTAACAAGAATGAAAGGACGATCGAAGAATGTTGTTTTTTTCATCTTATTCGTGACAATGCGAAAAATGTCTAACCTGATATTAACCCTCCTTCGCTCGTTAACGCCGCTCGGCATTACATGTCCTTGAAACGAATAAATTGCTAAAAAAAATACCTACAAAAACACAATGGATTTCCAACAGTAGATTTTAATGTTCTTTTTAATCCTGGATGGGGTCGAACCCGAGTCAGTCTCCACATAGCAATTTCGCTCTGACTCAGAAGTGAATCAAGCTTGGTTTTACAAGTGTGACAACTGAAAGCAAGCTTAGCCAAGAAGGTTTAAATGTGATTGAATCAAGCAGTCTGGTTTACATGAATCAAGGTTGAAATAGCCTTAACAGGCTAAGAATGGCACGCAGTTTTCAAGCGGGATTTAATAAACGAAATTGCATATATTTTACCGTAGTTTTAGAAAAAGTGTGAAGTTGCCTATATCTTGTCTTTATTTCCTTAGGCATTTTATTCTCTCATTACAGTTGAAATGTTCGCACGTGTTTGGGGAGTGCTACTGTCAGCGTAGCGAATGAATCAGAAGAGGTTGGTATTAGTTAATAGTGATTTCGGAATGATTTCTTTGCGTATAAAATAAAAACTAACCTGACGTATCTTAACTATTTTCAAGAATTTAGTGAAATGTTGAAAAACGCAAAACGAATCAAAAGGGAGCAACTACTTTTTAAAAAGGAAGTCATAAAATCAATCTCACCGGTGAAGTTCAACTTCGGGTCTCCGGTATAGCTATCTGATGTGTTAACTATTACACGAAACTAGTGACTCACCATTTGTTATTTTACACTGTTGTTTAAGCTTCGCCTAGTTCACCACAATGCCTCTCATACCGGCATAATTACCAAATCAAGTCACTCCATAGTTGATGTGATTCCAGCGCAGTGGAACGATAGCGGGAGGCCAACGAAACAAAATTCAAGAATTTTTTAAGTTTAACAATCTTCCTCTCATAGTTGCACGTTGCAACAATCTTGACCTAAGGCTGGAATAGGCCAGTAATAATGAGCAGCAACAATATTGATCCAGTAAACACGTATCACACTTATTTATCGATTTCAAAACAATGTCAAGTCTGACAAGCTGAAACAAAGTGACAGACAACCTTGTGACAAGCTAGCATGCTATGTGGGTCATATCATCGTTAAAATCCTTATATCCTTGTAATTCTTCAGAGCAGTGCTACCAAAATAGATACACCATAGCGCACTTTGTTTATTCCTTGATCAAAAATTCCATTTCTAGTACAAATAAGATTAAATCACTCAAGATTTTTGTTTGCCTGTATTGTTGTCACTTTCATCGTCTTCATCAAGTCAAAACCGAATCTGTGCACATCTATAACTTTTGATGCATTAGTGTTCAACAACGACATTATTGTAAATGTTATGTGCAGAAAATAGTCGAAAGTTTCAAAAGCAATATTTTAAAAACTTAAGGCGATGTGATGACAAGGAACTGAAAAGCGTATGCTAAGAAACTTTCACATTGGTATGGTTATCACAACCTGTTTTTCTTTAGGTACTAGCGTGAACTATAGGTTGAGCGCAGATAGTCCAAAAATACCAGAAGAAAGGGTTGTAGCCTATCCATACAAAAATCCGCAAAATCAATCAGGGTTACTGAAATCAAATCTGAAGTCAGTTTCTCTTTATCTGTTTTTGTTCCGGCACTAGCATACCTCATAAAGCTCGTGTGGTGTGGACAAATTTCTAAAAGGAAAAAGTGTCACGGTTTTTACCAGACTAGAAGAAAACCGGATCAATTAAGATCAAATCTGAAATCAGTTGCTTTCTGTCTGCTTTGGTTCAGACTTGCTTTGCAGGCGGACGAACAGATGTGGGGATGCTTTGAGACCCTCACCCTCTCCTTCCAAATCCTCGAGCACATCCCCCAATTTCTGAAAACTCTATTTCCACTAGGGTTGACACCCGTCCCGGTTTTCGGTCCCAATTGAATGTTCGTCGGAACGCCGATTGTCCTGACTATCACCGTCCACCGTTGAAACATAAGGAATTTTTTATTATATGATATCTCAATCGTATAAACTACTTTAATTATTATTTCTATAAGACATACAAACATTATTATTATTATTGTTATTGCTATTATTATTTACTTCTTGGGTCTTACTTTTAACGCATGATGACAGCAATCCTACCCAAGCTAGTTCCTCCTCCTATGCATGTTCTTCACTTCATAGGTTCAAAAGATTCATTATAAGATGGCGCCCGAACTCTTAGTTGTCGGAAAACATTTTACTATTTTGTATTACTTGTCTCTGCATGTTTGAAACGTGTTTGCTGCTTCTTTGAAAAAACACGATTGTTTTCAGTGTTTCTGATAAGTTTTGTATGCATAAGAAAGACTTTTCGGGAAACATTTTCTCAAGAAGCTTAGGTCAAATGCCAAATATTATGGACGAAATTATAAAAATTTTCTAAGCTTATACTCCCAGAACCACCATTCTATTTGACGTGGTGGAGAAGAATTTTTAAAATGTGAATTAAAAAGATTTGGTTAAATATAATTACAAAGAAAAAAGTACAATTTATTTTAGCTAAATTGGTAGTAAGTTTTAACTTCAGAATATGTCCACGATCACGCAAAAAGTTAATTTTCAAGTTTAACTTGTGCAACTTTTCCATTCATCTATCCCTGGAACTCCTACATACTAAAACAAAAAAAAGCGGAAATTTTCACTCTATTTTCGATGAGAAAGTGTTTTAAATACAATATTGATCTCCATAACAAATGGAAAGAGTAATAGAAAATGTGATCTTTTGAGATGAATTCCGATGTTTTACGGATGTCATTTTTTTCTTAAAAGTTGAAAGAGCGATTACTCATTCTTCTAGAGTGGTTCACAATGCAACATGGGTACTACTCAAGTTTATTACTCGCCATCTTTCCCCGCGGAAGATTATGGACAAAATGAAATCCTATTGTGAAGTTAATCGCGTTTGGTTAAAAAGGACAACAGAAGACATAATAACTTTTCTCAACGACAACAATATGTCAGAAGACGTCAGGAGGAACATTATTGAACGTAGTCCTCAAGTACCGAACGGGACGACAAAGACGCGTTCTAAGACTTAATCTTGCAGTTGCTAGTCTAGTTTAGGTGCTAGAGCCTTGGATCGTAGACCGGTATGCCGGGGTTCAATTTCCATCCAGGTGAAGTTTTTTTATTTGTGTCATTCATTTGAACATTATTATTTTTAGTTATGAATTATTAACTATTTCTAATTGTATTTTCATCATTTTATTGCGTAGTTATCATTTAAAAAAAGATTAAAATTCCATTTTAAAAGAGTGAAAATTTCCCATGAACTAAAATTGAAAATTTATGTAAAAAGAGCTCCATCAAGAAGAGGTCCATAGTTCACATCCTTTTTCGAGATAAAATTTCTCATCTTTTCTCCATTGAGAATCTGTTCTAAAAGAGTGGTCCCTCTTTCGCTATCGAAAGATGAAAAATTCGACTTAGTTTTAGGGGCTGAACTTAGTGTGTATGTACTGATACCCTCAAACCACTGATATAGAACCTGTCACTATTTTCTTGAACAGAAAGGTGGCCACTTACATTTACACCCTAAAATTGTAGCTTCACCCCTTATCTGAAACTCCTGGCAGAATTTCTGCACGCACGGACAAGGTGAAATTAAAATAGATCTTTGGACAGTGTGCTAAAAATCTGGTGCAAGAACATATAGGTGGTGTGCCACAACAGCCGGATAAATCACTTTATTTCTGTTTTCCAAGAACTGACAACACATTACTGACAAAATAACGCTCTACGTCACGATTAGATAGTTAAATAAAAGTACTAAAGAGGGCAGCAAGGTCATGTCTATATTGCAAATTCACACATGGTTCGTATGCTATCTAAACTGTGTTAGCGTCTCTATATAATTATGCTCCCAGGTCTATATAATTAATATAACTTGTCTAGGCAATATGAAGAACAATATTCAATACTCACAATTACGTTGATATCTTGATAGGGGCCTACACTATCGCGAGAGTATCGGCTGTAATTTATTCACGTACTTATTAAACAAAAACGATAATCTAATTGTTTCTAAAGTTACGATTAATAGGTCATTATTGTAATCTTTGTTGACAATTTTTTTATTCCATATTTTATTTAATTTGTATGACATTCAAACAGCAAGATAATATTTTGAAAATAATGTTCAAAAATATTTCTTATCTGAATTAAGGATGTACTTTTTTAAAAAATAATTTCCGTTTCTGAATCAAACAAGCATATAACAAACCATACAAGGAAAATATTGTAAGCATCATAACATATTTTTCTAAAAGGTGCAAAACCGAATTTAAAGTATTTTTTAAAAAAATAATCTTAAAATGTTATAAAAGCAAACAAATTCTGGATAGGTCATAAATCAATAGAAACCATGCAAAACTCCACTTAAACCATCCCAATTTTGATATTACACTCCACCCCCAAAATGAAAATCCTAGCGGAATCTCTGTGTGTTGTAACTATAAAATTTAAAACTGTTGTCTATTGGAAACCTTACTATTTGGAGTACTACTCTATAGGACTTTGTAGTTCTGATAGGGATATATTACTCGAATTAGATGTTCTTCTGTTTCAGTGCGTAAGTTTTGTAAGTTGACATTGTCTAGCATAAATAAGCATTGTAGAAGATACTCGGATGATGAATTTACGTTCATATCGGATATATTAAAGCTGTATCTAGAAAAATATTCAAGGATGGTCTACAGGCTACTTACAGCGGAATTTGGGAGCCTAAAGCATGTATGTTTATTGAATTTCTGTTATCAATTTATTTCTACTAAGTACATTCATGTACTCAAGGCTGACGAATCGTACGTTCCCAAAGATTGTTGCAATGCATAAGTTGTGTGATGCTACAGATATTGATGAAACAAACATTACGAAATTCGTTTCAGGAATCTTTGGTTGATCTACAGTTTAAGGGTTACAATGTTAAGGTTCACTGAGGTGTATCTGAGTTGAACTGATTATGATGTCATGCTTAATAAACTGATTTCGACCAGTTAAAGTACTCTGTACTTACGACTGCACTTCTTATTAAAGTTGTCATTATTCTATCTATTTTATTTCAACGTGAAGGTCACGAATGAATGTGTGGTCAACACACAATCATTTCTCACAATGAGCACAGGGAATGAAAGCAAGTGGTCACACGTGTCCTACAGAATTCCTATGAAGTTCTGTTTCGAAGCAATATTCTGAAGGTGTTTGGAATTGCCCGGAATATTCATTGGAGTAGCCACATTTGAAGAACGCAAAGCTGATCATCTTTTGGAATCGCCTTGCAGAAAACTGGTAATGAACAAAGAACTGAAGGCGGAGAAAAGTCTGGCTTTGCTGGACACTTTAATGCTGGATGAGAACACCAATGTGTCTGTGATAAACTTCACCATGTTTTTGAATAGACGAAAGAACACATCAGCATGTTGTGCAAGACCTGTACATTTCGCAGGCTCAACACCGGCAGGAACTGTCCTGTTGTAAAGATGATCATCCTTGTTTGTAGCCCAGGAGTTGACCAAAAGCAAAATACGATTCTTACTCTGTAGATCGGGCCACATAACTTGCTCCAGAAAGATTTGCAAATCGCGTTTGGTCATATTCACTTATCTACTTACGTATAATTTCACATTAGGGAATTCAGCGGTCATGTTCGCTGAAAAGTGACCATTGGGCTCCGCAACAAGAACATACATGTGTGGAACATCCATTCATTCCAAGGCGTAATCATATATGAATGGGACGTAGCGGCGATTGAGCCCATGGTACCAAAGATGGGGTTGCTGCCCTGCATGGCAAAAGTTCTGCCAGAATGGAACTCTTTATCAAATCTGGACTGATCTGTATGTATTAAGGACCTGCTCTGGTGTGAACTCGTGCTCTGCAATGAAAGACTTCATCTCATGAACAAAGTCTGCGGCAGTTGTTTGAACAGCAGCGGCATCAACGAAGACTCGCGTATTAACTTTATGTTGCGCAAAACTATTTTGTATTTTCGTTGGAAGCGCGTGACCCATGGTCTGGACGCTGTGAATAATAAGGTGTTGTGTGGATCAATTTGTTTCTTAATATTCATGGTCCAGATGCGTATTGTGCGGTCGTGAATAATTGCATTGCGATGAAATGCTCACGTACAGAATTATTAAGGCATTTTCGTAAGCGATGCCGGCATCTGCTAGGCCTTGTGTCAAAATTTTTGCAAAGTTGCCTTATTTTTTATTTTGCGTTTTTGTGCCAAAATGGAAGTGATTTTCAGACGCGGTTAAATGTCAATCGCTAATACAGGAGGACACAGCTGGGAGGCTTCGGCCCTCTGGACTGCTTGGTCCAGATCTTGTATACATGAGCCAAGTAATTGTCCGGGAATTTTGTGAATGGTTTCTTTGGTGATGATGGAGCATAAGATGACGAACTACTGCTTTCGTGGTGCTCAACGACTGATGGACTTCGTTCTGCCAGCAACGTCGTTCCTCCTACTAACACTGTATCATCACCGAAATCACTTTCAATGTCCTCATCATCTGTGCCATCGTCGTCTATCATTAGTGTGTTTAACTCTTCCACAACAACTTCTTCGTTACACAGCTGCGTTTTAATCTGTTCTGCAACGCGACGTTCCTCCCGCGTTGGAGTTTCCTGCGAGATATCGAACATATCCGCTAACAACCTAACTACCACAGCTTGTCACTTTCTGTACACATATGATGCACCTAGTAAATCGCACTCTCGTTCCCTACATAATATACAGAACTACTTCAATATCTCACCCTCACTTATCACAACAACTGTGCACTACCTACGTTCAAATCCCTCCTTCTCCTATTTCAAGTATGAACCATAGTAGGTCAATTGACCTGTTGTGTCGTATGTTTCCTAATATACCATTAATACAACTACCTGCAACTTGTTTAAATAGCAGTCTCCACAGTTCCATCGCACTCTGTGTCTACCTGACCTTCGTGATCAAATGCTCAGACGCAGAAACACCAGTATTCACTCGCACTTACTGGTACCACTACAAGCACTGGTTCCGTCTCGCACATTTACGTCCCACTCTCTCTTCGCAATTTATACGCTACGTATGTCTCTCTACTCGCGTTACCTGTGTCCCATAGCATGGCATGTTACACCGCACTTCTAGTAATTTGTAATAGCACGTCACCTGGTCTTGTTTATATTGCAGCGGGAACTACGGGGGTCTTTACTTCCAGTCGTTTTGTTTTTGTTCCAGGAAAGGGTGTAGGGTTTCGGTCTCCAACACCGAGGCCACATCGGCCCTTCAGATGAGGCTAGGGCAGAGGAAGGAAGCGGTTCTGGCCCGCGCGACGGTACCATCCTGGGATTTTCCTGGTGGGACTGCGGCAAACCAGGGACAACCTTTGTCTTTCCTCACGTGCATTATTCATGCAGTCTATCGTTCACCCTTTTCACGCATTTGTCCACAGAGTTCCCTATTGTCTTTTGTGTTACTTATTCCTTTTTCTTCTGTTTGAATTACTATCTTATGCTATATCCGATATCTTAATTTTCTGCAGAGCAGGTAACACTGCGTTCCAGATGGCAACCCTGTGTATGGTCTTTCCTAGTCCTTGATGCCCTTCTTATGGTTGGTATGTTCCTTTTGGTTGGCTTTCTTTCCCTCTTTGCAAGATATTCACTTTCACCATCATTCCTGTCTTTCTCTAATCTTGCCGCCATTCAATGTTTCCTCTTCCCTAGCTCCGCTCCCTATGGTCCTTGGCAGCTTAAAGTTTGGTGATCTCCATATCTTTTCATGCTCAATCCGATGCCGTATGTTTGCATTGGATTTGGGCGACAACCATATGGTCCTTTACTTGTAAGTTGTTATATTTTATTTATTTCTAAAGCATTTTGAAATGGACATGTTTCTAAAACTTGAAATTAAACTTGCAAGAAATTCCCGAAATATTAAAGTTTTATGGATTTCTTCATTTTCTAACTTTAAAACGATTCAGGAATATATTTGAAATTCAGAAGACTTTTTCACTCAATATCATTTTCTTCAAAACCAGAAACGAAACCCCCCAAAATTAAATCCCGATTAAATATATATATATATATATATATATATATATA
>JAGDQP010019202.1:22127-35233 GCA_022664845.1 Lepisma saccharinum
ACTAATATAGTTTACGAACTCACATGTTGTGGGGTTAATAACTGAAGATACGGTAGTTTCGAGTGTACAGTATCATGAGATTTTTAAGTCTCGCGATAACTTTTAAAACAAAAGAAACTAATAACATTATGATTAACTTTTTGTGTCCCTTGATAGTGAAGCTACTGCTAAAGGAACCTTATAATCCTGCCCATTCTGTCCGTCTGTCCGTGCGTGTCCAGAAATTAAATTTCAGGAACTACAAGAGTTAGAGAGATGATTGAGGTGTCGTTGGAAAGGACTTGACTAAACTAACTCAGGGCTCCGGGAACCGTACTGCTTGGTGCAGTGGTTCAGTGTTGCCAGCCCACTTTCTATAAAATTGTCTTTAAAAATAGCTTTCATTATTTTAGTCATAGTAGCACCAAACATTGTTTAGCTCAGTAGGAACATACTACGAATGTTCCTGCTCTCCAGGAACCCCGTTGTCAGTGTTACCAGTGCATGCCAAAAAAATATATCTCAAGAACCGTAAGGTGTAACATGCATGAGGAGTCATTCGAAAAGTAGTCAAAGTGTACGTGCAGGAACAAAGGAAAGTTTTCCCCTGTATACTTACATGAAACTTTGCTATTAGTTGATAAGCGTTTCTGTAACGAGACAAACGAAATATAATAGCGAACAATTGTCTGTATATGTAGAGCCGAAACAGTCTTTATTGTTATTGTAGTTCAGTGTTGCCACCATATTTAAAAAAAAAATCAATTATTCAAATTGTTTGCATTCAGCAGTTAAACTGCGCCAAACTTGCCATAAACATTATTCGACACAAGTACTGTGGATTTTCCCGAACCTAAACACTGCAATTGTCAGTGTTGCCAGCCTATTTAATGCTTGCGTGACTAAAATGCTATCAAGGGACCGGAACCTTTGCAATTGTTAGTAGAATCGAAGCTCTAACTTGTTTCCTTTTGATTTTCAACAAAAGCTGCTAGCACTAATGAGAACGTTTCCCAAACTGCTAGTAACTTGCATAAAATTTGACGTACGTAGGATGGAAGCGCTCTTCTGGCTTATGGTCCCAACAAAATATATCCTCTCCTGTGTCTTAGCTTAGCGTCACTTAGGGTGGAGAGCTATTCCCTTAGTTATTTGAATCCCTCATATTCCTTGGCTTCACACTTTTTCCCATTAACTATGTTTGTGTGAGGAGAGGACACAAAATACCGGAAGATCAATCTAGGGCAGAGACACACCAATGGCAATGCTTTTTCTCCAATTTAGGCAATAATGATGCAAAACTATTTCCAGTAACCCACACACGTTCATTTAAAGTTAAAACGGTTGAATATCCCACGGAATCTGCCAGATCCCTACTGGGTTCGGTCACCCCCCAAACAACCCCCACAGCTTTACAATTTTTACGGTTAAAAACTATTAGAAAACTCTATTTAAACCTTGCTAAATCCTCCAATTTTCACTTTACACCCTTCAAACTGAAAATCCTAGCACAACCACTGATATAAACGTCTTTTCAACGTTTTATTTACGCAAAAAAACGGTTGATTTAATCAAATTTGGTCGAATATATAATTGAATTGTCTGACATTTAAAATGTCTTCGTCAGTTTAAACTAACTTTTGTGCTACTAGGCCCTGCGTGCGGTTAACCTCAGGATCACAGTTAAAGTGAGATTAAAACAAGTCCGTTTTTCACCTTACTGGGTAGCCGTGCAGTATAAGGTGTTAGGTCAACGAATCGAAGATCGTGCATTCGAATCCCGCTAAGGGCATGGATGTTTGTCGATTTTAACAAGGTGTATATGGTTGAATCGTGACGGGCCGAAGTCCAAAGTTACTAGATTTGCCCGTATAAAATAGTTCACGTTAGGTCCGTTTTCTATTCACAATATTGCCATTTAGGTCCGTTTTCTATTCACAATATTGCCATGTCGCAACGCCAAATTCAACAAATTCACTGTGAGTAATAAAAAGTAAACAAAAAAAAGAAAGAAAGAAAATGGTATGTGATAACTTGTAGACATGAGATTTGAATTCAGGTAGGAAAAATGTGTAAGGAACCCATATTTACAAAATGAAATAGCACAACAAATCAAATCATATCTAACCAGCAGCTCAGGTTTTGAACCTTACTGTTTTTGAACTACAAAATATTTGTTTATGCTGCTATGATAATGCATGTTCCTTTTATTTCCGTATTTCTGTCGAAATTGTACCTTGATCTTTATTTAAGCTTGGAAGGTTGTATTAAATTTGCGCCTAATGAATCCGGTATAAAGAATTCTTCCTACCTAAAAGACACGAATATACTTATTATCATTTCATGCGCTATCTTTGAACGAAACAAGAAACCAACAAAATGTTATCAGAAAAGGCAATCATTGAGAAATAAGAAAGGGAAGGTCATTCTTCTTCTTTGATGGTTGCATTCCGTTCTAATAACCTTGTCTTTCGATTGAAGAAACATTTCACTAAAATTGAGAGCAAACAAACAACATCGTGAAACATTAAAAAAGAAATCTTATCATTCAGAACCAGTTTTATGACAAGAAACGTATCATTGTCTTAAGTGAAAATGCGTTAAATGATATGATATATACATTTAGAAGCTAAAGTGAATTGTAAACCACTGAATCGTAAAAACACTAATACAATTTTCATTATCCAAGTATACTATTACAGATACCAACAACATACGGCCCGCGAATCTTATTATTGATGGGAAATGTTCGTGTATCACTCAGGCAAAGTTTTCGTATTTTGACTTCGATTGATTGATATAATTTACGCTATTCTTGAGATTAAATAAACATGCTTTGAGATCGTAGAGTGGAGGGGGGCAAGAGTACGTGGGGGGCAAGAATACGATTCCCTAAAAACAAGGGAAAATATTCGCGTATGGCAACACTGCGTCACGTGGTGTTTGATGTGTATGGTGTCTAGAAATTAAACAAGTTTGAGTTTTCTGCGGGAAACTACAAGCTATCTAGGTAAGTATTTATGTTTTTCTAATAGTTTGATATAATATTGGGACATAAGTACTTAAGGAATAACTCACACAATTTTTTAACAATTTCAAAGCACTATATAGCGTTAGTTTTTAACATATCCATTGTTTGATAGAGTGGAGTACGTTGACTTTCTTCCACCAGTTGGCTGTACATCATCACGGGAAAATCCATTGTGTAGTGAGGGGTAGGGGTACGCAAATAGAGACGGGGCAAGGATACGCCTACGTACTCTTGCCCCTTGTTTTGTTATCGAAAAAATAGTCGAATTTGATTTAGAGCTAACAATTAAAAAATGATGTAGATTCCGTTGTAATAGACAGTGACGGTGAGCGTTACGGAAACTGGTCCCGATATGTATAACGTTAAGAATTCTGATATTTTCTTAAGTACAAGGGGCAAATAATTACTAAATGCCATTCCTCACATCACAAACTAATTTAATTTACTATTTCTAAAGCAAACTTATGTAACTTTACTTAACCTGAAGAGAGTAATACATGTATGTATGAAGGACCCGTTAACGTAACGCTTTATGGCAGGGATATTGGGCAAATCTGGGCTAGCATCTGGTGAGCGATCGTAACGCCCCAGTCGCGGCAGTAATGCACCACATAATGTAAAATTAATATATTTACAGGTGTATTATTACCGCGACAGAGGCCTACGATTTCTCACCAGATGATCTCCCAAACTTCCATTTAGAAGGTTTCTTTTACGATGTAAAATGAAGCTACGAATTAAATGTCTGCTTTTTTTTTCGAATCATGGTGCGCACGTATCAGAGGAAAACAAACAGGCGACTTCTTACAGAACAGGAGTTCAGAGAAGCGAGGGAGAGATTGGAGCATGGGGAGAGCAAGAGGCGGAAATGTTCGGTGGCCACGAGGCAATACTCAGGAAACGACTCAAGAAGGTACAATTTCATTTTAATTACATGTGGTATTGATTAATGGTTTTGTCCATTTATTTGTATTTTCATAAAATTTACAAAAAAAAAATTTCGTTACAAAAAATGATTTGTCCTCTTTTTTTCTTAAATGTGAATAATCTTCAATAATAAAATATCTAGTATTGCGAAGTTTGGTATAGGGTCCTATAAAGATATAAAAAGCTAACCTAACATTTGACAATACGTAGTTGCATCAAGGGTTGACCGAGAAATTTTCAAGTTACCCTTGTAGTTGACAAACATTATTTAGTAGAAGAAACTTTTGAAATTTGTATTAAATTCTAAGCGGAAGTTGAAAAATATATTTTTATAAAAGAGCCTAAATATTGATTGTATGATTTTTTGTATCCCATGCATTCTGATCACTGATATAAAGAAGATTAATGATCTTTCTTTCCCTTGTTTCTTTTCAGGGAGAAACTGCAGTGTCTTTGGACACAATAAAGCCAGTGTTTTCTGAAGAAATGGAGAACGAATTAGTGTAATATATCACATTACTGGATCACCTCTTCTATGGATTAACTTTAAGATCTAGGAAGAGTGGCGTACGATTTTGCTAAACGTAGCCAGTTTCCTCATCCCTTTATCCATATGAATCGAATAACAGGAAGATATTGGTCAGTATTTCGCAGACATCCAACTATTGCTTTGCGACAGCCTTCAAAGACTGGTCTGGGAAGAGCTCGTGGTTTTAACAAGCCACAAGTTGAACGTTTTTTTAATTGTCTACAAGATCTTATAAGAGAAAACTATTAAACCCACAGGATATCTACAATATAGACGATACGGTTCCTCATAAAGTTCCAAAAGTGCTGTCAACTAAAGGAAAATCAGTTGTGAATAAAATCGTGTCTGGTGATCGTGGAGCTAACATCACAGCTGTTTTCTGCGTGAGTGCATCTGGTTCTTTCATTCCACCTGCGCTGATATTTCCCAGAAAACGAATTAAGCAAGACTTACTCGATGGAGCGCCACCTGGTTCTGTGGGAATGATATCTGATTCTGGTTTCATCAACTCACAGATTTTAGTAGAATGGCTGTATCATTTCCACCAACAACCGGTCACGAAAAAAGTATTGTTGCTTCTGAACAATCAGTCCTCTCATATTTCAATCGAGGCGATTGATCATTGATTTCTGTAGGGAAAATGGGATTGTGATGTTGAGTTTACAGCCCCAAACCAGCCATAAGTTGCAGCCATTAGATCGCTCCTTTTTTGGCCCACTCAAATCCTGGTATTCCACAGCGTGTGAAACCATCCACCCCGCCCAATTACACAATTCCAAGTTGCAACTTTATCACTAAGGCTTACTACAAAGGTGCAACCGTTGGTGATGCAGTGTCTGGCTTTCAAGAATGTGGGATTGTCCCACTGAACCAACTGAGATGTTCACAGAAGAAGATTTTCTTCCTTCTACTGTGGTTCTAGCAAATGTAGAAACCAGCTCTGAAGACGAATTTCTGAAGCAACGAGTCAAGCACAAGACCCAGAGCCCAAAATCTTTCATCAGAGGATGCACTGGAAGTAAGCAGGAGACCATGCGGATCGTCCACATCAAACACTTCTTTGTCGATTGTTCATCACCTCCAACTGCCACCATGTCTTCAACCAGTAATCTGGATCTTCACTGGCAGTAAGCAGGAGTCCATGCGGACCGTCCACATCAAACACATCTCTGCCGCTCGTCGTCCTCCGTCTGCCACCAAGCCCTCAACCAGTAAATCTCGATCTTCTCGAGGTCAATCAGAAATTCTTACATCCTCTCCTTTCAAACAGAGCTTACTTCTCAATCGGCGCCCTTCAAATGGCAGAGGCAAACGTCAACTTGCACCAAGTAAACTAGAACCGAGGACAACTCCTCAGGTCAGTGAGAAATTAGTGCAAGAGTGTCCTTTATGCAATATTATCTGCAGCGATCCCCCAACAGAAGACTGAATCCAGTGTGCAAGATGCAATGAATGGTGGCATGAACAATGCACATCATATGAAGGATGGTCACACCTTCATCTGTGACAATTGTTAATGCTCCTATGGGTGCGTATTCTTGCCCCTTTGATTTCGTACTCTTGCCCCACATACAGGGGCAAGAGTACGAATTTGAACATTTCCATTTTACGAGTTCTAGTTCTTCCAAGGACAGAGGTATATAAAAGTTGAGTTCACATTTCGCAAAGTTCAAGTTTTCTCTTACATGTAAAAGATTTCCGATGTAATTATTTTTTACCAAAATATATAAGTTTAATTGAAATTTGCGTACTGTTGCCCCCCTTTCCTCTATTAATTTTCTTCTAAATCTTAACGTTGTGTTTGCTTTACTCAGCCTCCGTAGTCCAGTGGTTAGCGTGCGGTACTACCAATTAGTATTAACGATGTAGATCACCCCCGCCATCTTGGTACGCACTTTCCATTGATTTACACGGGAATTGTTTTACTCGTCTTATATCTTTAAGGATCTACACCGTTAAGGAAGCATGCGTGTTCGAGAAGCGGTATCGGTTTTCCTGACTGAGGTTTTCGAGAGCTCAGTCACTCTAGGGAAATGTCGGGAAAGTACCTTCAACTTGGGTCCTGGCCAAATCCATTTCCACGTCCTCTCACTACCCCATATCTTGGTCTGACCCGCGACCCATAACATTTTAAAACTTTATTTGGTAAACATTATTTTCCATGGGCCAGTTTAGTAACTATTGACTTCGGCCCGTCACCCCTACCATGTTTTGTACTGTTTAAGGTTGTTTCCGATACTAGTGGTTATTGTCTAATATGATATATTTTACTTTTAGTTAACAACTTACTGGGAAAGCTAATGGGTGACTAGTGTTCTTGGACTAAGTCTGCGTACTATCACGACATTCACCCGCTGTTTGCAACAGAAACCAGATCATCTTCCCTTAAAATGATCATCTTCAAAATTGAGCTCCTGGAACTTCAACCTACGCCTACGACACGACCAAGCTTAATTTTCGATTTTGTCACAAACACTAGCACATCTCAACAGTTATAGATTAAATATTTAATCGCATAAATGTATAAGCTGTCAGTTGTAGGTGCCTATGCACACGTTATGTCAAGTAGATTTATAATTCGCATAAAAGAATCTTCCAATTCTATAATTATTATTTAGGGTACTGCATTACGTTTTCGCTATTTCTACCAAACAAAAAATCTACAGTTATTTTTGGGTCTTTTCGGTAACCAATAGCATCCGTCTAACTCGCTTCTTTACACTGTTCAAAGTATACAAGAATCTTTCTCATCCGTAAAACTTTGATAAATTTTATGTCCCAGCCTGGATTCAAACCGGGAACTTTGGTGACTTGGCCTGACGTCTGAGACCACACAACTAACCTTCGTCGGCTTTCTCATCCGTAGTTCAAACTCGATAACTCCGTAACTCGTGAACCGAAGTCTAATACGTCTTTTCCACTCAGTCACCGCGGTGGTTGTTTATATTATACTGCAGTTTTTTTTGTTTTTTTTGCATATCTTATAAGAGACCACCGATTGGCATAGCAATTCTCTCTCATTGATAAAAAAAAAAATGCACCAACCACTCGTTTAAAATATTTGACGACGCGTCGAAACGGTTTGCGATATCGATTTGCAGGAAACGTGTTATTCTTACTTGAAGGCTGCCCAGCTGTAGACCTACTGGAACCAATTGGAACCATAGTCATTTGCAACTAACTTGACTTGCGAGCATTTCTGGGAATTCTTTTTTCGTTTGGGGATTTCCTTTTACCCTGATTGCACAATTTTCAAATACGCATTTTTGGATGGATCGTGTTTGACTTGCTCTAATATTGCCTGATCTCTCCACTCTCCGGTTTTTCTTCTTCGAAATAAATCTCTCTGAAATAAATTTTTCGACGCTTTCTGAAAGCCTGTATCTCCGAAACTATGCGCATTTCGAAAAATTGTTTAGAGGCGAACTTTTTTTTTTTTTTTTTTTTGATGTGAGGAATTACCTCTCCAAATTTGTCGGCAATATTTTAAAACATGACGCATATACAGGGTGTCCCAGAAATAATGGAACAGACTTCGGGAGGTCTAAATTACAACAAAACAAGAAGAAAGTTTCTTCGAAGAAATTCCGAAATCTGCTTAGTACTCAAGCCGAACGGTTCCCGGGTAAAGTGACTAATTTCTGTAAAATTTTATTGCAGTATAATATGAGAAGTTTTTGATCTATTAGCTTAGAACATAGCATATTCAACAAGGTTTTAACCACAATAGTATGTTAAACTATTGACCTTTTCCCATTATTCTGAGAGTACCTTCTCGTATTACTGCATGATGAGGATGACTGCAGCGATGTTGAGCATTCCCTTGCTGGGTAAAGAGCTAGACGGATGGGTGGGGATGGGATTCATTTCGACTCATAACATGTTTATTTTGTAATTAAATTTGCAGGATAGTCCTAGCGTAATACATGAAAATATGTCGCAAGGGTCAATGATTCCGCCAGAGCCCCCTTGTAGGGGAGTGTCACCTCTCCAAATCCTCGAGAGCATCCTTCTCAACTTCAAAATGTTAGGTCAAAAATCGATTGAAACAATTCAAAACTCCAGTTACACCCCCTCCCAATGATGACTTTACACCCCCGAAATTGAAAATCCTGACATAATCCTTGACAAAGGTACTTGATAGCCTATGATAGTTCATGGAACGTGTGTTTAACTTATGTTTCGTTATCAGTTCCGGTGACTATCAGTTTCGATGACAGCTCCACTTATAACAAGAATCATGCTATTCTGATACCACTAAATAGGTGATGTCACCAGGAAAATGGCCAATTAAATCAAGATCGCTGAATTTAAAACCGAAGTTAGTTTCTCCCTATCTCTTACTTCAAGACGAAAACCTGCGTTACGGGCTGAATGCACAAAGTAGAAAATACGGATAGGAAAAAACTGCAGTGTCTCCAGATTACGAAGGACCACGTAAATGGCGATCAATTGAATCCGAATCTGAAGTCAGTTTCTCTCTACCTGCTTCCGATTAAACGCTAGCTTGATATATATAGTCTGAGTACATATACTACGAAACTACCGTAATGACCTCATCACGTCGAAAACAACAATATATATCGAGATCTCAAATCGCAAATCTGAAATCAGTTTCTCTAAACCACCTTTGATTGAAGTGCTTGACTCACAGTGAGACCGCTTTTAGGTAGATTTCGAAGAAAATATACCTATTGAGATCGGTACGATATGAAAGTGTATATATATATATATATATTAACACGCTAGCGGCCATAATTTTGAAGATCTTGGATCCAAAATGGCGGACCTAAAAATCCATTTTCCACACCGTTTGAGCTAGAGATACGAAATTTGGCATAAAGGTGCATTATGACGAGTAGCTTAGGGAAATATTACAACATTTGGGAAAAGTCGCCATCTTGGATCCAAAATGACCGCCCAAAATCCCATTTTGCACACCGTTTGAGCTGGATAAATGAAATTTTACTTGAAGTTGTACTATCATAAGTAGGTCACGACAAAATAAGAAAAAACTTCCAAAAAGTCGTCAACTTGGATCCAAAATGGCTACCCCAAAAACCCAATTTCCAAATCATTGAAGGTAGAGAAACGAAATTTTCAATGAAGGTGTATGACCAAGAGTAGGTTACAATAAATGGGGCAAATCTTCCCTTTGGGGGCGCAGCCAACCGTGGGAGGGTGAAGATGTACTCCGTGGTGGTGTAGTGCTGCAGGGAGATTTTGGTTAAGATAAAGGATGCGCATCCTCTCAAAAGCACTGAAGTTGGGGGGCGAGCCCCGGCTCCCAGCGAAACTTCGAAATCTACCTCAGCCTGTAGGCCTACCGAAAGGGATTTTTTAGAAGCTTAAGACGAGGGGAACAATTCCAATGTAAATAAATGGAATTAGCTTACTATGAAAGGGGTAGTGTTGTGCATATAAAGGAATGAAATGACAGAATATACGATTCCATCTCGTTTACATTGTCAAAAGAATGAAGGAAGATGAAGCGAAACTGATAACATCAAATTAAACTATGAATCAAGAAAATGACCTCCAAATAGAATTAAAAAATTGCCTTATCAAGATGATCACTAAGCACGAATTGGAAGCAAGAAACCATTAAAACTGGATTGTGTATTCTTTCAAATCTTTCTCCCTGACATCTAGAAGTCAAAACATGAATTATTTATTCTTTTGGAGAATTAAATTATTTCTGAAATAATGCTTTTCTTTTTTCTTCAAGGTATTTCCGTATTTCTTCGTTTTCTTCCGAAAATGATAATATTCGTCACTCTTATTAGAGAGTTTTCCAGTTAAGTAAAGAAGCCTACTATTATTATGTGGTGAATACAAAAATATGTTCTTACTGATTAAACATAGAGGCGTACCTAACCTTTGTCAACTGCTACAAGTAACATTGGCGAATTAAAAGTTTGAGGTAATATTTTATATATTTCCTGATATATAACACAAAACATTGTCATATTTTGGACATGGTCATATTAAGGTCCAAGGTTTCTTTGTATAAAATATGACAATTTTGTGTCGCATATTTTTCAGGCAATATAGAAAAGATTACTCCAACTTTTTTTTTTCTTTTTAAATTTTTGTCAATGTCACTTTTATCTCTTTGTTTCTGGACTCCTTATTTGCAATGCATATGAAGAGTTTATTGTAAAAAACTGATTAAATCCGAAATGTTTATGTATTCGCATAATAAAAAAATATATCTAACCTTTATCCTACGATATAATAATGTTTTAATATTTTTAGAGGTAGCTTTTATATCAACGAACTTTGGTAAAAAAAAATAATAATGTTATGTTCTCAATGAGTGGTTAAAAAATAATTTATATCTGGACATATCTGCTTTTGTATAAAGTCATAAAGGGACTTAAAGCAACGAGATCCAGGTACCATTAAAAATAAAAATGTTCGAATTAGTCTTCTCTAGATATATACCATATAACGCTCGGTAGCGCGCTGGACTTCAGTGCGAGCGGTCCCGGGTTCGATTCCCGGTGGGGGCTCAAAAATTTCGGTGTTGACCCAGCATCGTGAGGACAATTGGGGAGCTACTGTGAATAAAAGACAATGGCGATCACAGTGAGAGCTTCGGCTCTCCTCTCCCAACCCGTCTGGTCAGCGTGGGAGCAGTAGACCAACTCCTCCCTTCGGGGAGAGGCCTCACCCACTAGTGGATTGAATATGGCTGTGATTTATTATTTATTATATATATATATATATATATATATATATATATATATATATATATATAACACAAAATATTGTTCTATTTTTTAGAACAATGTATTGCATTACATACATTTCATTTTGTGTATAGATGAAGTGGGACTATGTTAAAAACATTCTTTGATCCTGCTTCCCTTTGATTATTATTGCAAAGACATTTGGCTAAAGCATATTTAGATAGGGGCCACTGTATTTACCACTCCCGACCAAAAATAATAAGTATTTAAATTTTATTATTCGGAAATTAGAGAAATTGAAAACAAAATAGTTTTATTAAATTAAAGATATTCAAAAGAAAAATCAAATAATTTTACTACGTAACCTTTATAATTTTGTTTCCTACAGTTCAATAACAAAATCTGCAAGTTAGAATGATCAATGACATTAATAAACAAAAAATGTTTTAATTTTAAACATTGTTAATTTTATTATTATTATTATTATTATTATTATTATTATTATTATTATTATTATTATTATTATTATTATTATTATTATTATAGTAAAGCATCTTACTGTACGCGACGCTTCTTGCAATAATCATAGGATTTTCAGTTTTAAAGGATTCTTAGAAATAAGGAATAGACTTTCTAGACATTTCTTCACTATTATTAAAATTTATATTGTATCAATTACCAAAATTAGTACATCCTCCAAAGCGTTCATCGTCGGACCTGAGCCGCCATAGCTCAATGGTAGAGCGTTGGCTTAGCATTCGAGAGGTCGTGGGTTCAGTGTCAGAGGTCGACCATCCTTATTGAGATTTTCCCAGGGTTTTTCCTCAGCCACACTAGGCAAATGCCGGGATGGCTCCTTCAACATAGACCCTAGTCGACACCTTCCCGAAACTTTTCCCTTACCTTATCCCGGCCTGAGCTTTAGATGCCATCCCGGCATTTGCCTGGTGTGACTGGAGAAATCTTAGTCAGGATGGTCGGCCGCTGGGATCGAACCCACAGCCTCCCGAAAGCTACGCCGAAGCTCTATCACTGAGCTACAGCGGCTTGGAACATTTTTCTCAAGTTGTTCACTGTTTTTGATTGTATGAAGTAGCATACTGACGAATATAGCATTTTTATTTTGGCTAGTACAGCAATTTGCATATAGATGTCCTTCTTTAACTACTTTTTAATCACAACTTTTCAAACCTGTATAAATAGCTGTAGCACCATTTGAGCTCCCTGTTTTCTTTGCCCTTCACACCATGTAAGAAATAGCCCTCTCTAGAGTCAATGTAATATAAAGTAAAAGTATAACTCACAATTATTTTATAGATTCGTGTATTCAGTTCAGATATATATTTGGTAAGTCTGTCGCCTGCAAGACAAAACATGCAAAAATGTATTATTTTTTTTAATTTTCTGCTCTTTGTTTGGATTCTTCTATTTCTTTTATTTTTATTTTTCAGTAATATATTTCTTCTCTTTTAGTCCTAATTTTTCTTTGGTTTCATCATTACTTCCCTGTTGATCATACACAGTGAACATTGGTCTTTTTTTGTTGATGAAATTCCAGGTTCTTAGTTTCCAAAATTCTTCTTTTGTTTTTTTAAGTCGAAAAACTGATTGACATTTCTACTGGTACATCCCTCAATAAACACAGTACATTTTTTTGTAAAAGATAAATGAGAATGAACATACTATTTAGAGAAGCCTGCTCGATAGTAGTGGAATTACAATGCACGGAATCTACGTGTGTTTCTGTGTCCGTTCTAATTATTCTTCTCTCTCTGAAAATTATGGTTTCTGAGTGATTTCTTCCTCTTTTCCCTCCTTGTTCACCACTAGGATGTAGTTCCTTTCTTCGTGAAAGATGAGTTTCAATTGAAAAAACAAAATGAAAAACGTTTAAAAAATTATATACCTTTAGATATATTTCAACACAAACAATTAAAACTATAAT
>JAGDQP010019203.1:0-35231 GCA_022664845.1 Lepisma saccharinum
TCAGCTACATGGTCTCAGGAAAGGTAGTTTTATCAACCTGTGTCGTATAACGAGAGTACATTGTAATTCTAAGATGTCAATCACTTGAATTGACACAACAAGCAGTCCAATAGACCTCATTTTCTTCCTATACTACGAGTAAATGTGGTTCCAAACACCCTTTTTTGGCTATAATCAGCTCTTTCTAGCTTTCATTTGATTCAAAGTAGTGCAAATGCTGTTTATCTTCTTAACCAAACAGTCTTTTCAAGCATAACGTACATGCAAAATCGTTATATACTCTTAAAAATACAACTGAAAGAGTACAGGGTATTTAAAAATCATGTTCAAGCTACTTCAAAAGTGAGTTTTCTCGCTATATATTGTTCAGTATTATATAAATCCACGCTTTTCACCTTCAAATACACGTTCAACCTAGTTTTAATGACGGTTTTCTTGTTACGTATTGACTACATATGGTTCTTAGGACCTCTCTTTGTATTAATAAAGCGCGTAATATGGGCAATTTTGATTTACCAGAGTTGATTTCTCAAATAATATGCAAACTGTACAAGTAAAATAATGTCTACACTCTATTCTGAACAGTCTCTCACGCGAGAAAATCGAAACAATGAGTCCTTCGTACCATATTTTTCGTGAAGATATAGTTTGTTTCTCTAGTATTCGTGTTGAAATACCTATTTCAATGTTGTATATTAACAAAATTGTATTGCACCTGGTCAAATTCGGGTAATCATCCATCTTAGTGGTGCCATTTTCATATTCAAGAACTTGTTTTGTAACAACTAACCTCTAATATAGCGTTATTCTCGTATTTTCGGGTTTCAAAAGTATCTTAAAGACTAGTTTTCTGTTTAAAATCATGTTTGAATATCTCTTTCATAGTGCTTACCGATAAATAAGAGGACTTCATTCTCTAAGTTTCACATCAATTAGTCCTTTTCGTATTTTATTAAAGTTCTTTCTACTTCAAATGTCACTTTTCTCCCTATATATTGACTGGAAGAACTCTCTTCCTGATAACAAACACCGAAATAGTTGCAATTTCATCTGAGAAGTCGGCTTTAGGCATATATAATCATGTTTGTGCTATAGATTACCGCTAAATAATTCTTTCCAGGGGTAAAATATAGTGTATGAGTCATTTCTAGTTACATTATCTGTTAAATAAGTTCTCCAAAGTGATAGTTTGAAGTTTAATTCATTCTTTTCCTATTTCAAAAGAGGTCTTTTCTCCTAAAAACGTCAATGAATACCTATGTGAAGCAGGAAATAGCCTTCAAAACAGTTGCTAATCGGGTAAATTATTCTTAAACATGCGTGACAGAAGACGTATTATATTGGTTTCCATTGCAAAGAACAATAAACACCTTGTATTAGGTTAAAATCAGATTTCAAATATGGTCCAGATGCGTCTCGTATGCTATTCAAAGGAATAATCAGCCTGTATTAACGTAGAATATCTTAAAAGTAGCGTGTATAATTCTATTACATAGTTTTTGCATGTCCTCTGAGACAATATATATCTAATATTTCAACTTAAAATAGATTTCTACAGTTCTTTGTACACTTTCGGTACGCTAACTAGCTCACAAATAGCGATATTGTAGTAATTTCGACTTTAAAAACCTTAAGAAACATCTCAAAAGTAAAATATTAGGAAAAGTTTTGCTTACAAATGCATTAATCACATATTATACACTTCTCTGTGCACAATAAATGCACTTCTAGTGTTCAAATTATTCGAGAATTGGTACTAATGCACTAATTTCGGTTTATATTGACTCAAGTCGCACGGTTCTACATGTAAAATATGTATATTTCATCGTCTCAGGACTTCAAATCATTCAATTATACAAATAGAGGTGTGAAAACAAGCAAAAACTCACTTATGCTGAATAATCACATCTCTGGAGTAGAAATTATTCATAAAAGATGGTATTATTATACTAAATTCTTCTTATACAGATGTCAAAACACAAGGCAGCAATTCCATTACAGGATGCGTAAGTATCTATAATATTTATCCTAACTATGAAATATATTTCGTATGAAACCTCACCGTTTCTTCTACTTAAATATTCAGGAAGAGTTCGTATAAAAATCACGCATTTTGTTTCTTATCTCGAGGGAGAAGGTTTTCACTCCTCGAGTCTTCTCTGACACGGCGAAAATTGAAGCGATATGTGGCACGAGCCACAACAGATGCCTTGATCTCTTATGTGAAAACAATTAACGTCTGGACAGACACACTTCTTTTCTCTAGCCTTCTCCAATCCACGCGACCAAATTTCCGGTTCCCACGGCTACAAAATTCCCATGCTTGTCTGTGGGGTCAACGGATTGAACCTTGGCCCTAAAGGTGAAGTACTGTGCGGAAGGAAATGACAGTTTTGTCAAATTAATGGCCAAAAATCTCAAATTATGAGCCCAGGTGCTTCCGTTTCGGTGGGTGGGCTCGGAGATTGTAGCAACTCACTACTGTTTGATGATTAATTACCTCCATCCATTTATTAGAAAAAAGGAGAGAGGCAACAGATGTCTCTTCTCAAAATTTCAAAACAGAAGGAGAGAGTAAAGAAGAAGTTTTCTCTATATCGGCCAGCTGTTTTGCGTGATTTAGCTTCTTTCCAAACACTTCATTTAAATTCAGTATCGTTCAACACTGGCGTTGTGGTCTTGGAAGCAGCACTGAGAAAGACAACCCGGGTTCGAGTCTTAGTGTCTGTCATCCTGACGGACGATTTCGACATATCTAGCGTATGTCTTCTTGATTTGTTATCGAATTCATCTTACGACAGGATAACACAACAATATTAATTTCTAATGAGTGGTCGCTATAGAGTACTCATAAAATAATTGACATTTATCTGAATTATTAAATAAAAATTAAATACAAGTAATTGCATGATTAAAACAATGAAAATATAAGATGTTGAAGGCAATATGTACATCAAATGACTGAAAACTTGATAGGAAATTGATTATTGACTATTTCACATATTGCTTTCACCAGCCATTACATAGAGTATACACTGTATGAACAAAAAAGTGGTACCCTATTGATCATTGATTATTTATCATATTATTATCGTCGACTACTGTATAAATCTTAGTTATTACTATAATGTAAGGTAAAATGCTAATTTCTGCAACATTTAATGCACCATAGGCGGTGAGTGTGTACAGAAAAGCCACCTTTAAGAAAATTGAATTAACGCAGTCAGCGCATGGTTTAATTTATAAAATCAGTGGAAATTGTTGGATTACTGTATTCAGACATGTAGTTATTGGAATCTAGGAGGAGAGGGGACAGAATGGAGGAAGCTAAGTCTGCGGTTAAACAAAAAAGTATCTGCCAATTTTTTCCGATTATTTCATGGTTAAACTGAAGTATTATAAAGAAATAAAATGGTCTGATATTTGAGGTATATCAGGCTAATTGTAGGATGGCAACGGAGCTAAATTTAAGCAATATAGTATTAGTAAATCTTCAAAAAACCGACAGAACTTTTGGAGTTATCCGTTTTGTCCGATTATTCCCGGACTATACTACTGCGGTGGTCCCGAGTAATTCAAGTAATGTCAATTTTAAAGAAATTTGTGACCTCGTAATTAAAATCCCGGAACTGACCCCCACCCCTGTGGGGCCGAAGTGGTTCAAAGTTAACTTACTTGTTAGAACTGTAGCTCCCGTGCTTGAGGATATGGCCATTGTGCCTAACCAATGGAACTTATGTCTCACCATTAACGAGGAGAAGCCAGTCCGTCAACTTACACAATATAGTCCGCTAGGGGTAAAAAAAACACACACCGATGGAAGGCAATGGCAATACAATCAAGAGACTTGTCACAAACTTGCCTTCGGGCAGAGCACTCAACATGATTCAACATCAACACTAAATAGGGCTCATTTTTTTTTTTTTTTTTGCTTCTTATGGGTAATAAAATATATGTGTTTCAATAATCTGCTGAAAAAGTTCAAAAATTTTGTTTCAGTTAACTTCACGCAATTCTTATATCAACACGCCGTAGAGCAGAAGAAAATACATCGGGAGAATCGATTTAGTTACTTTCAGTGTAGATTTTCTTTAAAAAAAAAAAAAAAAAGTGTTCAGTGGTGATCTTTTTTTGATGACTCTTCCTGCTTTGATGATCTCCTTTTAACAAATCAGATGTTATTTTAAGGAATCATAAATTACTATAGCACTTCCACTACAAGCCCAAAAACAACCAGGAAAAATTTCTGCCCAGATGATCTAGTTTGAACCTTGGTCCTCCCGATCACGAGGAGGATTTTTACGCTGCCGATCCTGACTTTTACGATTATGATCCTTACGCTGCCGCTGATCCACAACAGGCACGCTTATGGCAGCAAAGTAATAATACGACTTACAGCATGATACAGAAAAACGAAGAGTGGCATCACTCTATCTACTGCATATAAATATTAAATGAACAGCGTTGTGAAAAAAGTTCTTATTATTTGGAAAAAGGATGCTCATCGCGCAGTATAATCGTTAGTCAAACGAAGAGTAGCCTATACGTTGGATTAACCATTTCGATTATCTACAAGCACAGTTCGCCTAAGATTACATATTTTACACACAAAACAAGCAACATAAGTCATCATAAGAACTGAATCTAAAATATTCAATTTTATACATCAGGGGGCTCTCAAAGTTTTAGACTGGCATCCCACTAAATCGAAATTTATACTTTTGCCGGACCACCAAGTAATTTTACGGAATTTACAATGCTAATATCTAAAGCTGCATGATTATACCGATGAGGCAGAATATTTAGTAGCGTACTTACCTTGTTATCAGGAGGTCCTACGATAGATCATTGGTGCCGACCACCCTTAATTTTTCTCTAATTTCCCTCGATCACACCAAGCAAAAACAAAAATATGACGAAGTAAAATTTAAATCACAGCCATATTCAATCCACTAGTAGATGAGTCTCTCCCCGAAGGGAGGAGCTGGTCTACTGCTCCCACGCTGACCAGACGGGTTGGGGGAGGAGATCCGAAGCTCTTACTGTGATCGCCACTGTATTTTATTCACAGCAGCTCCGAAGCTCCCCAATTGTCCTCACGATGCTGGATCAACACCGAAATTTTTTGAGAGCCCCCACCGGGAATCGAACCCGGGACCGCTCGCACTGAAGTCGAGCGCACTACCGACTAGGCTACGCAGGAGCTCATATATATATGCGAACAAAAACAATTAAAGTTTATTTCGGTTAATTAGGTATTTTTGCTCTTAATGAACAGTAATATTATATATTTATAACAGAACATAAAAATGGAACACTTATACTTGCTGCAGATACGGCACACTAAAATTAGATGATTCTAAATATCTGATGATGATCATTTTATGAACTTTATGGCGTACCACCTAACACCCTTTCGCGTGCCACAGTCTGAAAACCCCTGCTGTACATAATCGGTGAAGAAAGATTATTTTTACAATTTCAGATCCAGATTTCAACTAAATGGAAGACAATTTGATCGAAAACTAAGATTTAATTGTTTGCGTTTTTAAAAATGGTTTTCATTATTACTAAATTTTTATCTATTTTGTCAGAAATAGCTCATTATTGTGTGAAGGTTGTATAATACACACGCATTTTGACCAAATAATATATTTTAACCAACACCAAAAATATCAACAAGACTAGAGAAAATTCCCAGAAAACGATTAGAATATATATTCTAGTTTTTAAAACTATCATTAAGTAAAATTTTCATCTATATTTAAAACGTATTTTAGAAAAATTATTTTCAGGTTTACCATCTCTATTTTCAAAATTGAATGTACTTTTTAGCTCACACTGGTTAATTTTACGGAAATAAAATTATATGTGTAAATAATAAACATTTCACACTTTATTATGACTTTCAATTGCCTTCCATTCTGTCACATTGTTGATTAGAAATTTACAAAATTTCAACTTTTACAGCCAATAATCTCAAAAAGTGGACAGTTTCAGACGCAATCCTTATGATTATTTCTTTGCTTGCATTTACCAACTAGCAGAATATTATCAGATGTCCGTAGAATTCCGTTATACCAAGTACGCTATTTAATATACGAAGAGTCGAAAAAGCATGTATGAACCAAGAGAAAAGTTAGCATTCCGCCACTCCTATAACTTGTCAGCTCTACTTTTTACGTTATATATATATATATATATATATATGTGTGTGTGTGTGTGTGGATTGAATATGGCTATGAATATATATATATATATGAGCTCCTGCGTAGCCTAGTCGGTAGCGCGCTCGACTTCAATGCGAGCGGTCCCGGGTTCGATTCCCGGTGGGGGCTCAAAAATTTCGGTGTTGACCCAGCATCGTGAGGACAATTGGGGAGCTGCTGTGAATAAAAGACAGTGGCGATCACAGTGAGAGCTTCGGCTCTCCTCTCCCAACCCGTCTGGTCAGCGTGGGAGCAGTAGACCAGCTCCTCCCTTCGGGGAGAGGCCTCATCCACTAGTGGATTGAACATGGCTGTGATATATATATATATATAAAGTTAACATGGAAAAACATTAAGTATTTCACAGACTAGCACTTTTACTAACAAACATTCCCAGGTGGCAACACTAGTGCCCACGAAACCAAGGTTATTAGGAAGTACACACACTTATAACAAAAAATAGACGAATCTGATTAGGCATGGCACCAAGACTAAGGCCTAGGAATCGAGACGATGCTCGAGTAGAGACCAAGACCGAGACTTATCCCTCAAGACGACACCGAAACTTGCCTCTCGAGACTATAAAGCTTTATTTTCATGAATGTCGATTGTATTAATTATATGAATGTCGATCATTGATGTTGTTTCATACCAGAAGAAGTCTTGTGACAATTTCATTCTGATAAATTTTATTCAACATCTCATATTGTAAGTAATATGGAATATAATTAAACAAGTTATCAATGCCAATCTCTTTTCTGTTGTCTTTCAACAATAAAAGAAGTGTTGGAGATTGATTCGCAAAGGTATAATATAAATACAGACATTTATTTTCTTCTGCGAATTTTCATCCCCATGATAGTTTTTACTTCTCTTGACACTCTCCCAATTACATCAGTCTCTGCTCGACTAATCCCGTAAAGACTGTAAAGCATACATCAAGAAGTCATACTGTCTAAATTCTATTATAGATCTTTTCTTACACCATATACTTATTATATTTAATAAATGAAAAGACTTTTGCAATACTAACCGATACCTTAGAAAAGATGGAGACAGTCTTATGTTCTTTTATACTATATGGAAACAAGTAAGTACGAGCTCAGCCACGGGATACCTCTACTATCTTCGTAGCCCTGGTAGTACCCGATTTGAAAATTGTCAGACTTTTTGGACAACTCAACCACCTTAGTAGCTCTACTAGTTCCTAAGTCGAAAGTTGTCCACAGACGGAAATAAAGGGAAAATAAGAGTGCACATACTACATAGTAATCCTTAGATACAATAGTTAATTTTTATCTAGTTATACTTTGCTAGGTCTGTTGGAATGACATTTATGATCTGATAACACGGCGCTTTTGAAATACCAATGTGCTCATTTCAGTTTATAAGATTCGCAATAGGATGTTATTTGAAGGTAGCGCCTACCGGGAACCCACTACACTATTTTCTTTTTGGTTTAATTTATGGTACAGCTGTAATCCATACCTCTGAATATATGAATTGGTTCTTTCAATAAGTCAAGAGAAGTATTGTAAACTAAATGATTCGTGTGCCTGTGGAGATCGGTAAATGCTATTTTCAATTTCTTTGTACTTGATTATTTCCTTGTACAAAAGTTGATAATAAGTAAATTTTTTGTTACATACACTGTTAAAAGAGGAAAACTCAAGAGGTTTTTCGTACGGTTATATGGATATTTTCAGTTTTCAGTTCTGCAGATACGCAGAATGAGAACGCTGTTTCTTGTCGTAGCTGTGCATGCAATGTTGATCAAGAGTTTGATGCCTCCATTTTGTCAGTTCTTATTTTGATACAAATGGGAAATGTTCTGAGTGATTGGAAATTCCGAACCCCAACTGATAATTTTTAAAAAATGGTTAACATTTGGCGTAAGTCATGGAATCAACTTAACTTATGTCTTCGGGATTCAGGCAACGTAATTTTAATAACACTCTATACTGTTTTCTTTTAACTGGTAACTTAGAGCAGTCACTACGACGCTGGACTTTTAACTAAAGAATCCGCCTTCAATTCTCCTTCAGACGCTTTTACTTTTGCTCCGAACATTCCTGAGAACTGTATGATGGATGCCTTTTATTAGCCAAATTACTGAAAATTCCCAGGTAGCTATGGTTGCCTAGCTTTTCTCAATGTTTCGGAACATTTTCAACAGTGTGCGTTAATTTATTTATAATTAACCTGGTAGAAAATTTGGACTAAAAATGTATTTTTTGTATTTTTAATATAACAGTTATTCAGTAAATGTGAATATAATTCAGAAATAGCAAATCTTAAATGTTACGTATACCAATTTCGCAATTTGTGGTATAGCATGGATTCGTTTCCATAATAGAAATATTTTCATGTTTCATTTGGTTTTTATTACTTTAAAATCGTAATGATTTTCTCTCTTCTCTCTATTACAGAATATTATTTCTAATGTAAACCCCAAATTAACAATGTAACAAACTATATTAATATCATATTAATATTCTTGTTGTACTGAGATCGGAAAGCCTGCATAACCATTTCAAATGAGTCAAGGGACGGAAACTTTTTAAAGTCTATCGTCTTTCAAGAATCTTGAGGCGAGACTGTCAAAAGACCGAGACAAGACTGGGGCTCACAATCGAGAGCGAGACCAAGATCAAGACAGGAATTTTCAGGTCGAGACGAGAATGAGACTGATGCCAGTCTCGTCTCGTCTCGATACCATACCTAAATCCGATGTAAAGATAACATTTTATTCCCAGCGGCCGACCATTCTGATTGAGGTTTTCCCACGGGTTTTCCTCAGGCAAATACCGGGATGGTACTTTCAACTTTGGCCCTAGCCGACACCTTCCCACATCCTTTCCCTTCCCCTATCCCGGCAGGGTGTTAGATCCCTGAGGCCATAAATAAAATTCTAATTGAAGATAGCAGTTTGTTTCCAGAGAGAAGAGGTCATCTTTGACCATGTTCATTTGTATGTTCAGCAAAATATTTTAACGAAGTTAATAATAATACACTGTAAAAAATAGCTGTGTTAATTCAACACAATTCGGTGTCCTAGCGTGACTACCGCTTTTTATGTTAAATCAACAAAACACACGGTGTTGATTTCGGTACTGAAAAAAAAAAAAGTTTTGACTACAGCAAGATTTGAACATGGGTTGCACCGTTAGAAGTTTAGTGTCTTACCGTCTGGGATAAACTGCCAGACAGATAAAAACAATAGATTCAAACAGTATAGGGATCACAAATATGTTGCTGAATCCCAAACTTACTTTCACAACTTATGCTATGATTTCATCACTTTTCCTTTTGTCAATTAGGGATCAGAATTCCCACTGATTGAAAATATATTCCATTTCCATGAAAGCAAGCGCAGCATCTGGCATGTTGTTACGATAAGAAAGCCGTAATGCTGGCCAAGTGTTTGGCTGTCGCAATGTTAATCGATTGGTTCCATAGAAATGGAACATTCTGAATGAATGGGAATTCCTGGTTTCCAATTGACAAATATAAAGTGATTAAAACAAGTCGTGCGAGTAACTTTAATTGTTTTGGGGTTTCAGCAACATATTTTTAATCCACTGTATCATTGTAGTCGCTTAATTCTACGTTGTTTAATAAATATCGTTTGAAAAAAAAAAAATATCTAGTCTTGTTCAGCAGTTCAGTGTTTTTGATCTTAATTGCAAGACGTGCAACTATGTTTTGTTGTCAGATATCGTTTGACTGTAGTGTTTTCTTTTTCATGTCTGGTGATATAGCCAATTCAGTAAAACGCTATAATTGAGCAACCCATGTTCAAATCTCGCTGCAGCCGTAACTTTTTTTCTACCAGTAGCGAAATCAACGCCGTGTGTTGTGTTGAATTAACACAAAAAGAGGTAGCTGGGACACCGAACTGTGTTGAATTAACACAGCTATTTTTTTCTATGTATAATGATTACAAATTAAGAACTTAAAACGCAAGACCTTGTGTGGCATTCGGTTAGCCAAACGCTCACCTTCTGTAAACTTTGTATTTTGGGTCATTTTAGTAATTAATGGCTTTGTCCGGACTCGATTCTATTAGCTGTCAAGTTTCTAAAATCCACAAACTTCCATGGCCCAGCCGGATCCCAACCCGGAAGCTTGAAGAGGTCGGTCTGACGCCTGAGACCACAGACCGCGGTCGGTGCTCACTTTTTCTGTATTTTGTGTCACACATTCAAGACCCGGGGAAGGGGAGGAGAGTCTATTGGCGGAGTAGTTCGGAACTGACTTTACCAAAACTGTAGATCCAGTCCTTAGAAGTTTATCAGGCCGTTTAGGACGTTAATCACAATTAAATCAATCATGTGTGCTCGATACAGACTCTTTTCCTAGCTCCATATCCAGAGACCTCTTCGAGTAAATTCGGCATTCTCATAGAACGACCATCCTGGTAGAAGTAAAACAGAACTCAGTTATAAGTATTTCTCGATTTTCGTTTCTTGAGTTTGAAAGACCTATTTTTTCTCATCGGTACAATAGCGTGTTAAGCTTTTGTATTATTTTCCATAAATTCCTGTGTACTTACTTAAAAAAAAAAAAAAAACTAACTTTGTGGACACTAAACGCTGTTATTTGAGAATGTTCGCTAGCATCATCATAAACACTGAAATATTCAATTCTTCATGGACAGGAGAATAATACTACAACATTATTTAAGTTCAGCATGATTTATTGCACTGTTAACGTCTAAATGCGCTGGTGACCTTCTAATGGGACCTACAGTATTTCGTACAGTGGACTTCGAACTACTCCGCACAAAGTGAGTGTGCTAACCTTTTCGTTAACTGGGCTATGCAAATTCAAGAAAATGTTTTGTAATATATTTTCAGTTTTATTTTCTACGTTCCATATTTACATAATTAGGGGAAATTATTCTTCGTAAATAATGTCTACATCATTTTAACATGTGTATGAATTGTGAATTACAAATCACATATTGAACGTATTCAAGAGAAGTATGTACAATATTTAGAGGACATGGAAACCAGACTCACATGCTGCGAGGGCGAGAGGAAGGGCCAAGCGGAACAAGCAGAAGCAGATGACTGATCGGCCCATGGCTCACGTCACGAGGATAGCCTGTAAAGAAAGATAAAAAAAGAAGTCCATCAATCAAAGGTTGCTTTATCGAAAGAGAAAGCGAAAAAGACATTACTGAAAACAGAGTTCGTTGTTAAGTAAGCTCGTTAAATAGCACATTCGTACAAAGTGCACTTTCGCAAACCCAACACATACCACAAACTACAACATGAGCGACTCGGGGCAGAAAATGGTAAGCGCTAGCAGAAAATTTTCACAGTATATCGAAAATGCAATCTTGTTTGAATCTTGAAAGTTCGAAAAAGAAATCAGAAATACAGACAAACCGTTGGACACAAAAATTTCATTTTAATAAATAATTAATTTTCTTCAGGGTTATATAGATATTTCACTTTTTCTTGCGGCCTAGTTTTAAAAATATGTTTGTTTCGCTTACCATTTGTTTCCCCAGAGTCGCTCAAGTTATAGAGTTTTGCATCCAAGTTTCAAAAATCAGTTTTCGGTACTAATGAGAATATCAGAGATATTTAAAAACTGGTTTTGAGACACTGTTCTAAAATTCACTTCACCGCACATTGATTACGAAAATAGTACGATTGCGTTCAAGACACATTTTAAATATATGTATAGTTTAAAAGAATATTTCTCATGGAAATAGTAACCCCTTGTTGTCCTTTTTATAACGGCAAAAATTCCTTCGCAAAACACTTTTCGCCGTTTTCCAGAGGGTTTCTTCAAACGAATGATGATTTATTGTGTTGAAATAAGCTTTTTATATGGATTTTTTTTAAAAATAGACACAATAAATCGTTGTTTACCAACCTTCAAGAGGAAGAAAAACAGTGTCTTGCGATAGAATTGTTAAAAAGAGAAAAACAACGATTATTATGTCCAAGATACGCATTTTTTAAATAATAATTATCCTCCGTGCGTAAAAAAATGTCAACTGGCAATTTGTGAAGTATCGAATATTCGGTTTATCAATATTAGTTTGGCCGTGATCGATCCCAGCAGCCAGCCATCCTGTCTGAGGCTTTCCTCAGTCACACAAGGCAAATGCTGGGATGACACCTACAAAATAGGTCCTGGGCGTGTATCATATCCTCCCCCTCCCTGCTTAAAGACCTTAAAATAAATTCAAATTCATTAATATTAGTCAGTATATCCCGAATGCATACCACACACTGAAAACTAAAACTCGTATAGATCCGAGAAAAAAAAAGTAATTCCGTTTACTTTACTCAAAGAGTTATCTCACATCTCATTCCTAAATAGTTCTTCTATTAGCTTCTAACTAATTCTCCTATTACTATTAAAATGGTTTAGCTTTCGTACCAAGAACATTTTTATGCTATTAAGCAAAGTAGTAGTAGTATTGTCAAAGAGTTCAGCTCTCTTCTGAACATCCAAAACACATTAAAACATTTTGGTTTACCATCTCGCGCTTTCTCAAATTAAAGGCTGCTACTCTAGTTAGAAGATTACTATGTAACAAAATAATTGCAGTTTACATTGTCCACATTCTTTACTTGCCTTGAAAATGTAAGAACTTTACAATACTTTTCGCAGATTCTTTGTTTCTTTGCCTGAAACAGTAAACTATTAGAAAATATCAATCAGGACTGAAAGTTTCAGGAGCTATCCCAGACCAGAAATCAAGCTATGTAAACACAAATTTCGTATGTTAACCTGATGTTTCATTTTTCTAACACTAAAACGGAGTCTTTAGGAAGTTTGCAGATGGCAGCATTTGGTCACATCTAGTTCTATATGTACATATGTACAATGTCCGTTTCCTCTACCAGTATGTGAACACGCCTTTGGCTAAACGTTGCCTTGTCTTTATCGTGGGTGTGAAGTGCCCGTATGCCTATCTTTGTCTTCGAAGTTATAAGTAAACTTTTTTATCCATTATTTCAGCATTTCTTAGTTATCTCTCTCTCATATATATATATATATAAAGAACAAGGTAATTTTTAAACACATTTTATTATTAGGTGACGCTGAATTCATCTAACGATGTTTCTCGTTCGAATGGATCTTTTCCTAGTAACTCGGGATTCTTTCTCTTCAAGTTGTTTACTAAAACTTTCATGAGATATTAAAGCTTGTTTCCACTACCAATTTTTATTTACGACTTTTCCTCCACCCATAGTATGTAGTTCATGAGAGAAAATAATTTCTCCATAGAGGCATTGCTGGCCGGGAGATACAAAAATGCAGGTAGGGATATCACACCATCTTTAGGTTGCTGTGAGCGATATTACTGTCCGGTAGTTCAGTACGTATTCCTCTCCATGGAACCGGATTTAGCTGCAAAATATTTCTTGTGCGTTCAGGCATTATTACTATTATTAATTTACATTCTCCAGAAATCAGGGACAAAATTGCGAGCAAGAACCGTCGGGGGACAGAAGTGTTATTTCGGAAACTGCCCCCGAAAATCGGGGACGAATGGTCACTTTAACCTAGTACCACTCCACTGGGTTAGAGCAAAACTTCAACAAGATTGACCCTCAGTCACACCAGGCAAATGCTGGGATGCTACCGTCCATCATCATTTCCCCTATCCAATCCCGGCCTGAGCCCAAGGTCACACAATAAATTGAAATTCAATAAGAATGGAAGGCGTGCGGCGTGAGCAGAATTCGAACCTGAGACACCTTCCCCGAGATTAGGCAGTGATCTTAACCACAAGATCACATGCGCTAGAAATAAAGTATGTGTGCAACTGCGTTTTACGTCAAGACGATGGAAGAGAAATCAAAAGATTTCTTCGACTCTACATAAAATTGGTCACTGTTGTGATCAGGAATCGAACTGAGATCCCATTTCCCTCAAATTCTCGGCTGGGTGCTTTAGAAAATGAACAACCCCTACAAACAAGACCAACATGATACCTTTACTTTTTTTATTCCACTCTGTTAACTATCCCTGTCATGATTACTGTCAAATCCTCACACAAGAGATAACGTCTCTCAGTTCTAATGATCAACTCTATCTATTCTTCATATGACAGATATGACTACATAAAACTGCAGTGGCACAGCGTGCAATTATCAACAGGAAAAACTAAGATCACTCATTTAACATTCGAAAAGAAAGTATCTACAACAACAATACATACAGTAATCTTGAGTTATGTGGCAACTGCATCCTACGCTTATCATAATATTAATAGTCAGAAAACAATGATTAACACTTCGCTGGAAAATGTGATAAGACTGAATCCTCGACTAAAGACATTCTTTCAAGTCCGATAGCTATCATCAAATCTAGTGAGAATGAAAGCCTTTGTTTGTTTTATCTTTCTATGTGCCATTCTATTCTACTATCTCATTATGGCAACCAGTAAACATGTATTTCTATATTACCTTGCACGAAACGGAATCCTACAAAAAGGTCGTTCATTTAGTACTGATTGTGCCTTAGTTAGACTAGTCACTTTATCACCGTTTCTGAATAATTTTCTATTTAATTAATTTTAAAAAACTGTTAAAACTTCATGTTTACAACTCATATGTCAATTTTCTCTAAATTCTTCAGCGTGAAGTACAACCGGTCAGTTACAGATATATCCACTGAAACAAATTCCTAGCGAAATAAAATAATATATGCGGATGTGCAAAACCTGTTTCTTTACATTTAAAACCATAAACAAATTATACGTGCAAAATCGAAATTTCAGATTTTCTTACAAAGCGGGATACAGGACTGGCTTCGTATTCGGGAGGTCCAGAGGCCGACCATCCTGACTGAGGTTTTTTACAGGAATTTCCTCGGTCACACTAGGCAGTGCCCAGATAATACCTGACGGACTTCTTTCCCGGTCTGAGTCATAGATGCGTAAAGGACATAATTAAATTCAATTCGGATTTTCTTTCAATACGAAGTTTTCCGTCTTTAGCAACAAGAAACTTTCTCTAATTTAAAGTGGTAAGGCAGACTTCCATTTGTACTTGAATTTTATTAATGGCCTTAGGCATCTCAGGTCCAGACCGGGATAGGGTGGGGGAAAGGATAATTAAAGGTAGTCGCCCACGGCCTAGTTTTGTAGGTACCATTCTGGTATTCGCCTGATATGACTGAAGAAAAACCATGGATAACCCTTAATGAGAATGATCGATCCCAGAATCTTCTGATGGCTAAGCCAACGCTCTACCAACTTAGCTACGGCCGCTTGGTACAGACTTAGATATTATCCAAAAATTTACAAGTTACCTTCGAACGGATTAACTTACATACAGAGAGTAAATGAATTTTATGTCTTTCTTTCTCTTGTCATTTCAAATGTAAATCTGACATGAAAGCAAGCAATACGAAAAAAAAAAAAAAAAAAGCCAAATTATAACATGGAAAATTTACAATCTGAATACAAAATTTAAATATGGTTTGCAATGAATACCTAAATCTATAGAAATTCTGGTTGGAAAAAGAACGGAAGTTTTTCTTTGAAATAGTGCTGGGCAGGCAAGCAGATTCCAGTTCTCTTTAAATTTGAACCTATTGCCCTTAGGCATCACAGACACAGCTGAAAACGTGTGACTTTTGGTGACCCGGTGACTTGACCTAACCCGAACATAGGTGACCCGGACCGAAATTTAATCCGAATGACCCTGTCTGGGAAATATAATTAACTGGGAATCTCGGCGTCGTTCGTGCTCTGGGGGTAACATCTCCGGTCACTATTGAAAGGAAAACTTTATAAACGCAAGGAAATTAAAAAAAAGAAAACAACTCTGCTTTGTTCTCCGGTTTAGCGGGTCTAAATCGGGTCAGACCGGGTCCGAAGCCTAGACTCGTTCCAAAACTTGACCAGATTGACCATTTCAGCTCTGATCTCAGGTGGGGGAGAGGATGATGGAAAGTGGTCCGCCAGGGCCTATTTAGTAGGTAGTGTCCCTGCATTTGTCTAGTATGACTGAGGAATCCTGTTCTCTTATCGACTATTTTGACAGTTCATTTTCCTCATCTTGACTGGGTAAATATCAACATGATATCTAAAGCCCTGGCCGTCTCCTTCACAATCTTACTCCTGGCAAAAGTACTCTCTTAGGGATGTTTTCCCTCAGACATATGAAGTACATAGGTTGCAGATGCCTGTCTAGCTCATAAAATTAAGTTAAATAAAAAGATGAATAGCAGAAATCCTTTCATCATATCTAGAATTAATGACTGAGTTTTGAGAAGAAATGAATAGACTTGCGAATCTTTAAGAAGGTATCAGTACCTACGGTGCGCGCGCGTGTGTATGTGTTTTAATATTTTAAATATATACCACCGTAGGTACTGAGGCCTTTTAATATTAGAAACATTCCTGCAAGGGATTGTGTAAACCTCCATTACGCCTTACAGCCAACAATTCTATTTTCTGTTCCGTTGTCTTTCTTCCACGTGTCACACGCAGGTAAGCAAAAAAAAAAAAAATCTTCCTTGGGAACTGTAATTCAATGCACAGTATGTAACTAGCATTAATTCCGCACCTTTGGAAGAGAGCATTGAACATTCTCACCACACAGTGAATGGATGACATATTAAGTACTGATGCAATGAAAGCAATTGTTCTTTACAAACATGGAAAAATGTATACATGGCGTGTCGCATATAATGGATTTCGTGATTAGAATTGATACTCCTGTAGTGCTATATCTTTGTGGCCTCCATCCTTCACAACAATAATGAATTTCGCGTGATCCGCAACACACAAAACGGCACTTTGCAATTTAACGCTACTCCCTCTCACCCAAGATATTAAAGCAGATCATGATACGTTTTCCGCATCACCCAACCTCTGTTTACACTAACTTATCTGAAAAAATAACTGGCTATCAAAACATCTATGAAATAACGAGTAAGCACAGAAAAAATGGTTTAAAATTCCGATACTGAAAAAGACACTCAACATCTGTCACAACTATAAGGCCTATATCTAACTCGAAACGCGGGGCGTATATATATCAGGCTATTTCGCCAAACGCGGGGATGTATAGGCAAATATTTCGGGGCGGGGGACTTTCGGAGCAATACATATAGGATGTTTCTTAAGATATGGTCAAAACGCCACTAACAGTAAAACAAGGGAAAATATTCATATAAACAGGGATCCAACTCCAATACATATCCTAGATATGGAGTCCCTAACGTAAAGCATACAATTTACTCCTGACAAAGTAAAGATAAAGTAACATTTCTCAAGAAATGTTTAAATATACGTTAAAGAATAATTTTGTTCTTGAGTTCTAGCTAGTAACCGTATTGGGGGGGGGGGGGTAATTGGGAGGCAATATGTCACACTTTGGGTTCTCAGTGTCATCAACCTGTATACATTTCATCGATTGGCTCTGACAGGTTATTTATTGCACATTTGGTATACTCTGGTGATAAGGATAACATGTGAAGCACAGACACCTAAATTATACTAATATTACACATAAATAGGAACTTCGGGTCATGCACAGACCTTCCTCATCTGAATTTTAAATTTTATTTATGGTTTTTTAGGCATCTCAAGACTCAGGAAGGGCTGAGTATGTAGGTTCCATCCCGGTATTTGTCTAGTCTGACAAAATATTCGAAAGTTTGAAGAATTCGAATACTCGAAGCTCTAACTTCGAAAAGGGGTATCACTACTACCAACTGAGCTACGGGCCCCTTGGTCCGAATATTTCCTGTCCTGAACGGTATTTCACTTTTACGTAAAACACCGAGCATTTCTCGTAGAATCGAAATCCATATTTCTCGCAGAATTGTAATCTCGTAGCTGTTGTTCCATACTTCTACTACAACGAAGTCGAGAGGGACCTATGGCAAAACACAGTAATCTAGTTTCCATGGAATAAAGATAAAGTGGGTGACAGCTTGTTTGAATTGTGATTAACCTCCGAAATGTGATAATAATCTGCTAATCCGGCAATATAGATCCACCAGAACTCAAAGCTGTGTACCTCCCGAAAGTCGATTCAAATTGTATGACGGTAATCTTTAACCACAGAAGGGCGGTTCTCGTTTTCCTTTCTTACTTTACTTTCCAAATGGATGCACGTTCTAGGTTTACTTACCCAAGCAGATCACTATTACGTTTAGGCCTAAGAACAATATTATATGCAAATTTAACACATTTGGATAACAAGGAGGGAGCAACTCTGCGTCACTCTTATTGTGTTAGTATCGAATCGTCTATAACTTTCTTCATTTGTTTCCTGAGGGAAAAAAATCCATTTCTGTCCTCAGCCTGAGTACAAAACAAATCTAACAGATGACCCATTGCCTGGCACTCCTATGGAAAATAGGAATGAGTAGCGTAGCGCCAGGAGCCATATTCTTGGTAACTCCGGCATTCGTCTAGTAAAACTGAGGAAAGCCCAGGAAATCTTGAGTCAAATACCCAGTAACAAAACTAGTAAGCGCTGAATAAAAATGCACATTATTTCTTAAAAAAGATGATAAGTCAAAACCAGTTATCTTGTAACTAAACCAATATATAGCTTGCTTTTATGAGCAAAGGACATACACTTGTTTCATAACAACTTCCTTTGGCATAACGGACTTTGCTGTCGTCTATTTTATCAGCCACGGGACAAGTTTTTTATTTCGATAAGCACAAGCTCGTCGTTGTTCAGCACGACAAATAAAATGCTAGCAACATAAAAATACACTCTTATATTTTAGCCTTGGAGAAACACCTTCACAGGAAAACACTTTGTCGAAGGCCATTACCTTAACTATGCATAGCCGCGTATCTATAAAGTAATACAGGGAAAATGACACATGAATCACAGTAATAGGTATGAGCTGGCCATAACTTACGTAAGCACTCTAAAGAACGAGCTTTCATAAAATGCAATATGAAATTGCTTCCTTAAAAAAAAAAAAAAAAAAAGTTTTCCAAACATAGACATGATAGAACTTTTATTTTACGCTCAAGTGCGACGTTGTGGGAGCACGAAAAAAAAAAAGAAAGAAAGAAAAAATGAAAAGCCGTCAAGTTCGGTTCGCCAGTTTCATTCAATCAGGAAGAAAACACAGTGTATTTAGAATAACGTGTTACATAAACATTTCCGGAGAGGCAAGATTCAATGAAATTTCTAATGCAGTAAGCTCTGAATCCCGGAACTGTTCAGTTAATTTTTACGTTATCAGTCGTAAACCGGAAATAGATATCAACTACACATACTGTAAGTCTTCGGCTGGTTGGTGTCTTGTGATTGCTGTAGATACGCACTCGAAACTCATTTAGTAGTTAAGTATATCACTGAAGTTTCCATAGAAAGTTACGGGAATATTCAGTGGCGTAACTACTGCTCGGAATGATCGGGCAAATCCCGGGGGCCCCCAACGATGGTGGTCCTAATTACCATCCAAGGTATCCAGTAAAATGTTTATAACTTAAAAATATGGTTCGCAATAGCGATAAGTACTTATTATTCGTTAACAAAAAGAGGATGTTTCTGCAACAGAGCCATAAGTTTTTTGTTGGGCTTTGGGGCTGCTTATTAGTGAGGTCCCACTTCACTATAGCACAAAACGATAGGCTCTCTTATCAATTTTCCATGATGCAGAAAACAGTAACCCTGATATTGAATTGAAACTTCTCTGTCCTACTCGTTGGTCACCAAAAGATGAAACGTTGCTTGTAATTAGATTGAGGTATCTCAATACCATGCAAGCACTTTCAAAATTTAAACTAACAAGTTGAATTTGAACTTTTATTAATGGCCTTTAGGCATCTAAGGCTCAAGCTGGGATAGGAGAGGGGAAAGGATGTTGGAAGGTGTCGACCAGAGCCTATATTGTAAGGTGTCATCCCGGCATTTGCCTGGTGTGACTGAGAAAAACCACCGTCTGGATGGCCGGCAGCTGGGATCCAACCCAGGACCTCCCTAACGCTACGCCAACGCTCTACCATAGAGCTGCGGTGGCTCGGTTAAACTAACAAGTAATGCGGCATCTGAGGAAGAATGTTTCACGAAGAAGAAACTACACAATTTGTATTTTAAGTAGTTTTGGATTCAGACATATTGGCTTTGACAAATTACTTGCAGAAACCGGATTATGACTTCTTGAAAGTCAATTTGCTAATTACAGAAACAAACGAAGAATTCCCAGAACTCGTACAAAGCGACGAAACAAAGTGTCAAAAAATTAAGTAAAGTTTAGAAAATAGAAGCCACGTTTCGTCAAGACCGTGTAAAGAAAACCACTCGTACTTTTGGCTATGTGAGGATGAAAGACTTGGTAATGAAGAATCATGATCCCGTGCGATCATATTTTACAGGTATCTTCTGTCTTGTCATTGCCATCTTACAACTATGAAACAATTCACTACATGTATACTAGTTTAACACATGTGACAAACTTTCCAAGCAAACCAGCCAAAAGAACTTGTAAAAAAGTAATAAAAAACATTTTTTAAGAGATTCTTTTCTTAATCAATTCGTACTAAAAAGTAAAAAAAATAATAATTTTGTTTATGCATGCTTAAAAAGAAAAGAATGAGGCGCGCCCTCATGTAAGTCACTTTATAAATTCTTGAAATGACGCACCCATTATTTTCTTATTAGTCATGCATAAACAAAATTACTTTTTTAACTTTTTACTACGAATTTATTAAGAAAATAATCTCTTTAAAAAGTTTATTATTATTTTATTTTTCGAGTTATTTCGATGTTCGGATACATTTTCTGAAGCTAAATGTTTTGTGATCCAAATCCTAAAGTGTTCTGCAACCAGGAAAACCCAGGCTAGTTGCAGGCCAGTATTTATTTTAGGATAAAGAAGTTGAGAATAAAAAAAAAAATAAAATTAGCTTTTAAAATATATGAAAGTAACAACGAAATATTGTATTGTCACCGGACTTAGTCGCTCTGCAAAATTTCATTATTCTATGACGTCGGGAAATGAGTTCAATTAACGTTCCAAGATTTGATGACACCACGAACCATTGTAAACTAAAGAAAAGAATGTAAAAATTAACAGACGCTCATCTTATTGTAACATCTAGGATAGTTGACAAGTATGGCTGTGGCATGACCGACAACTCTCCCACACAACTGATGTCGCTACGATCTTATCTCAGAAGTAGCATTAAAAAAATATTCCACCATCAAAGAACTACCACATTTGGTGCTTATTGAAAATTCTGTTCTGTGAAGACAGCTTCCTAAATTTTTGTATGGTATGATGATGTTTTTATACATGTTTTTACACGGAATAAAACTGTTTCTTAACAGAGAAAAAATGTTCTTAACCATGCAACGAAAACCCATTTTATTAGAAATGCGATATCAACATTCTTATTAAATTTTAAATAAGAACATGCTAATTTGAAAATAAGACCAGTGAGTTCATTTCCAAAACTGGCATGTTACCATTTTAAATTAAATGCGAATGCTGATATCTCATTTCTAATAAAAACGTTAGTCTGTGTACAGATTACGAACTTTGTTCTCAATTTTAAGCAACAGTTCAATCTTTCTCGAAGCTTAAGCTAATAATAATAATAACTATTTCACGAGCACAATGACTCAATAACGCGATGGTACATAAAGAACCATATTTTACTGATTGTGAGCCGAAAGAAATTTTGGGTAAGTTGCTATCTGAAGTAATCTTGGAGGTGAAAAAAAAAACGGAAAATTTTCTTTTTAATAACAAATAAATTTCCGATAATGTTTCATTTATACTGTTAATATCGTGTAGGTCCTACTAAAGTACTGTATAAACATTAAAAATCTCAAAATTTTATAATATAAAATCTTAAAAGAAATTTTATAATCATATAAAATTTTAAAGAACTTTATTAGACAGCTATGTCTTTATTAATTCACGAAAAAAATTAACTGTTAAATTTTAAGTTGAGTGAGGGTGCCCCCATTTCAATTTGTGCCCGGGGACCCCCTATTTTGAAATTACGCTACTGGGGATATTGAACCGGTGCCTTATTAGGATAGTCCTTCTACCCTTCACAGTTTAATCATGAAGAGAATACAATCATGAATGAATAATATGAATATCTTATTATTATAATTTGAAATAATTTAGTCTGCAACTGCATGGATTTTATTCATTAAATCGTTCATCGCCGAATCATGCAAGGTACCAAGATGAGACCAAGTTAGATATAGAGTATTTTTGACATTGCAGAATAATCTGTGATAGGCACAGAATGCAAACCAGCTAAATGTTTGGAAGGTTTCAAAAATTGATATTATGAACTGCAAAATTGAGCTTTCCATCATCATCTTTGAACATTTCATTTACATTAATGGGCTATACAAACACTAATAACTAGAAACTATCAAGGAACTGATGAATGCCTCAATCGGGAAGCAAATCTTTCGAGTATGGAAAGTCAAAAACGCTAGTTAAGCGCGAGATGCATTGATCGAACCTGCGTTACATCCCCGCTCTGATCAGAAGCCAGCAACTATGGAAAAGGGACTGGGTTAATCAGGTACTGTATTTTTAGTGAAAGAAATGTTGGTTGACTTATGCTATGACTGTCATTGCCAGATGCCATCCCTAATTCTCGATCAAACGCCATCGTTTCTCTTCAGAAATAATATCCGAAAGAACAGTCAACAAACATATCAGTGCAGTGGTGTAATGGTGAAGTTCGTGACTATGGGTGTCCGGAGGAATTCCGACTTTCGTAATTCCAATTCCGGAATCCTGATTTCCATTCCGAAATTCCGAACACCCCCTACTCGTGAACCTCGGATGAGCAATGAGAAGGCAAGTAGGTTCCGTTTTGATCCCGGATACCCTGATTTTGGTATTTTCCGCATGTCACCAGATGAATACAAGAATAGTACTTACATTAGGGCCACAGCCGCTTTATTCACTATTTTGGAAGTGCTCCATCAGGAATATCCTCTTGCAAGCTTACGACGGAGTTAAGCTATGAACGCCAGATAAGCCCATAAACGTCAATTAAACGATACAACAAGGTTCGGAAAGACAAAAAACGTATGCACTAAGGTAAAGCGAGGTTTTATAATTATTCGTAATTTCTGTTGCAGAGATATAGACCGCAGACTCCGCAACTGCACGGAGTACAAAAACTGAGGGCGCACGCAAACTTAGCTCCAATAACTGCTGAAATATTGGCCTCGCAAAGAGCAAAACGAAATGAAAATATGTACAATCAGTGCCAAAAGTTTGTACCCAGTCGTAAAATATCTTTCCCAAATAACTTTGAAATACCAGATTTGACTGAAGGTTTCTTGTAACTCACACAAAATCACATTCTCATTACGTAACAGGAAATCATACATCTGTCAATCCATTTCATATATATTCGAAGAAATTTTAGGATTGAGTATAAATTTTTGGCGCTTACTGTACCTTACTCAATTGCGAAATCCTTTCTCTCTCTTATCGTAATGAATTTGACATTATAACATGGTTAAGCAGTTTAAAACAAAATTATATAACTGGGAGTTACTATAAATCAGTCATTACCGGTACGTTGTTTATAAATTGAGAAACCGCTGTGTATAAGACACAAATTAGCTGCAGTTAAATACAATATTACTTATACATGTGTAAATTAATGGGACTTTTATGGGAACAGTTGAAACCAGTGGTCGAAGTTACGCGGTATACACCGGTATGGCATGCCCGCTCTGGTTTTTGAGAACTAAACGCATACCGTACTGAAACACATGCTATACGTGTTCTTATATCAATTTCTGATTTGTCTAGGCAAATATTAGGAGAACATACCGTCTCTGCTTCTTTCCCACTTCGAGCACTAGTTGAAACGAACATTTTCTTTAAAACAATTCACTCTCAATGTTCAGATCTAACTTCCAATTAAATTGAAATACAATATTACCTGACAGGGTGACATCTAACATTTAAACCGAGGAGCCGTGGCTCAGTGGTTGAGCGTTGGCTTAGCATTCGGGAGGTGCTGGGATCGATTACAGCGGCCGACCATCCTGACACGTTTTTCCTCACACCAGGCCCTGCCCGTCTATCTTCCAACGTACTCTCCCCCACTCTATCCAGGTCTGAGCCTAAGATGCCTAAAGGCTATATAACAAATTCAAATTTTAACATTGAACTTAATCTGAATTAAAATAAAACAAAACTTTTCTACTTTCATATCTGTTTGCTTCCATTTTTTTTCCCTTTAAATCGAACAAAATTACTTCACGTTGCACACCCTACGGAAGTTTATTTTCTTTGAATTTCGAAAAAAATATGGAAAAATAATTCTGCTTAGTCTATTTGTAAGGCATATCCAAGCAAGCTCTCAGCAAGACATGAAGCAGCTATTTTAATTGACAATGATAAAGATTCCTCCTATCCACACAACACGACATTATTATTACAATAAAGAAATTGCAGAAGATGTATTGACAAAAAATACTGCTAAAGTTTGATTAAGGAGATCAAATACCATAGATGCGAATCCATGTTTTTATGTGTTTCCAGTAATCCACTGTAGTTAAGGGTAAGCTATAAAAATTACTTCTACATTTCCTTAAAATAAAAATCAACACATTAGTTTGACAGCGGAACGATGTTAAAATTTCGTAAACTATTCGGCTAGAAGTAGTAAGGAAAATTACATACAACACTGTATGTTACAAGTTCGTTATAAATGTGACCGTGAAAATGGACTCTTACTAGGAAAGTAGCACATCATCGGACAGTCTAGACATGGTATGTTAAAGGAAACTTATCGGACGTTAAGATATATCGATGAAATAAAGTCTTTAAAGAGAATAAAATTAGAACTAGAACTTAAATTTCAAGGCAACTTTGGCTCAGGTCTGATGGATGAATTGCTGAACTGAAGAAAGTGGGATGAAACGGAAGAACCCCGAGAAAACCCACGCACACGGTGCTTGTCCACCAAAGCCTATCTAGCACGAGCAGGGATCGAACCTACGACCCCAAGCACCACAGGTGAGCGCTCTACCATTGAGCCACCGCGGCCCCAAAGAGAAGCCAATGCTACGCGCAAGAACATACAGAGAATGCTGCCCTACAAGTTGTAGTGCAGTTATTTGAGATGATGGGCTCACGTTGCACGATGTCTCAAATAGTTTTGGCAGCGTAGACATTTATCCAACACAAACAGCAATATCGGAAAGGGGCACGTTTGATTGTACAGACATTAATCGACGACCTATACCAACTGAAATGACTGCCGATGCACTTTTGATGGCATTTGTGAGAAACAGAGTTCGAGATCCTCCCAAGATGCATTCAGCTCCTTTGATCTTTGTCATGTATGTGAGAGGAAACAGTTCACCTGTAATGAACAGTTATAGATTCTGGGAATGCACACGTGTGTAACCACTTCTTTTCATACATAAAACAGAAAATACCGGGCTCATGACGTCAACCCATTTCAAAGGTGACACTCTACATTTAAAAATAAGATTTCTTACTTCGGTGCACTTGATTTTACTGATGATACCCATTTCTACAGATAGAAACACACAACTGATTGATTTACTTTTCATGTAGGTTAATAAAATGTCAAAAACGCCGAGCGTTCGAAGTCAACATGTTAACAACTAAATAATAAACAGCGCCGTGAAACGAAAGGAACAGAAATAGAGAATGCCTTTAAAATAGTGTTTTAAACAGTCTTGTATGTACTCATCCCCGCGGTCTAGTGATTACGGTCATGGATGTCATATCGCCACTGGGGGGACAAGTAGGTTAAGTCCTGCTGCCAAGCACACTGACTGACTGAAGTTTTCCACAGTTTACTCAGTTTCACTCGACGAATGACGGTAATGTATCTAGACTAAGGTTTGACCACTATCTTCTCCATCCCTATATAGCAGTGCTCGCAAATGGATGTCAACCCTGAGACACGTGACAGTCATACGCCATAGCAGCATGAACGCCACATGTAATGAAAATTAACCACAAACACACAAACATTTGACACTAATATGCAAAAACAAGTAAAACGGACCGTTTACACTTATATACCATCGCGGACTGCTGATAGTGGGGTCCCGGGTTCGATTCCCGGCTCTGCCAAGGGTTCTTTTTCCAAAGTGAGAGGGTCTGGAACGGCGTCCACCCAGCATCGTGATGCAATTGGGAAGCTGCTTGAGAGCTTCGGCTCTTCTCTACCAACACGTCTGGACAGCGTGGGAGCAGTAGGCCAACTCCTTCGGTAGAGGTATCATCCAGTAGTGGATTAAATATGACTGTGAATTATATATATATTCAAGATAATATATTAACTCTATGAAGCAAATTATTAGGTGTTCACCGCGATAGTTTTGTAAATCCAATGTTACTTTTGGCCTCTACATTTTTTTCTACTTGTTATGAACAAGTCCATAAGGGCGGACACTTGCTCTATAGCTATAAGACGCTTATACATTTGTTCATTCTCTTTCCTTGCTAATTGTCTTGTTCACGTAAGCACCTACACTACACCTAACCTTATTATTAGGCATACACGAACGACGCTTTCCGTGCGTGCAAGCCCAGGTTCCATTTCAGTTACGGTCCCAGGAACTTTTGGAAATCAAATTCAAAATCATACGGGCAAGTGGGAACATAATGCTTTTGGCTACAGCGACATGGCATTTGCATTTGATTTCCGTAAATGTAGCAACATTATCTCTTACAGTCAATGAAAGGATTATAACGCCCACAATAAGACTTATGGGGATATTCAAACTTGGAATTTGAGATGATTAAGTAACTTCTCCTTTGTTTTTTAACAAAGTCCTTCCCAAAACCAATAATCGAACTACTTGGTTTGTACTTTAAATAATGAATAAGAATTTGGTCCAATTTCCACTCATCTACCTGAGAACGCTCAAAGATATTAAAAGGTGGATTACAAAAACAGTGAGTTCCTTCGTCTTGTCTAAAAGACAATCCATTAAAACAACCGTTCAGTTAAAACGGCATTTAAAATTCCACGACAGACATGGAGACAAGAAAAAAAAAATCAATGAAGTTACATTAAAAAATGCAGACGATCGTCCACAGTTCCATCTCTACGAACCCTGCGTACTCCAAGTTACAATACCCATAGTATTACAATAACTGAAATGAGTTCCCACCCAGTGTAGTACCATAATTAGTGTTAACAGTACACAATTTGAAAGGTGTCGGACTTCAAACAAATACGTATCAAGCTAATAATAATAATAGACGAGTAAAGGTCTTGACATAAAACATGCTGTTTCTTACTTATATTTCATCTCGCAATATTTTTCAGTAGCCTGCGACCCAACTACAGATCTCTTACGTTGAGAAACGCTTACAGAGACTTCTTCAGAAGACGCAACAAAAACATATGAATGGAGTTATAAAAACACATATTATTTATTAACGAAATTATTATTAAAGAGCACAGAAAAAGAAGGGGGTGTCTAAGTAAGGTGATTTATCGTAAAATGCATTTTAATGTCTCACTCTCCCGCGCATTTAATATTCTAAAAACCACTATAACTTGTAGATTATTTCCGCTGTGGCATTGAAACCTAAAGTCCTTGTAGTACTTGTAAAGTGTGTAGAACTTGTTAACGAGTGCAAACTTTTTATAATGGACATTCACCCCTTCTTTCCCTGTACTCTTCAATTATCACCAGAAAGGAACTCACGAACCCATTTGTCCAGTTTTGGTTTCCAACAGTAATGTGCAGCAGTGGTGGTTTCTTATTTTTGATACACAAGTGCTTTTCGATAATCCTCAATCCTATTATTCTCGCCTTGTTATAAACATTCGAACATGAACTTTATTTATAGCCTTTAAATAACTATGGCACAAGCCGGAATATGGGCGGGGTGAGGATGTCATGATAACGGCCGCTGAGATCGAACCCAGGACCTCCCAAGAGTTAAGCTAACGCTGCACCAATTTAGCTACGGATGCTAGATCATGATACAAGTATTTGCTCATTTGTATCGTAAATACACTTGTTCTTCTGCACGTAAGTTACGCGATTAAATATAAGCTTTAACAAATATCGTTATCTGGCTTCAGAGTATCTTATCAAATATTTCTTGATTAATTCAGAAATCATTGTGAGATATCTTTATCGATTCCAGTGTCGCATGCGGTACACAAATATATTCGCGTGTAGTGCGTGCGTGCTTTAGTACATATTCTTAATAATTATTTAAGTGCTTCAAAACCGACAAATGCTAACGAATGACTACCACGCTGTTTCTAGGTATCACAATACAAGTAAGAATCTGCACAATGTAAAGACGACATTAAAGCGCATACTAGAAAGTTCCGCAGACTTAAATGCAGCTAGAAGATTCTGGTATCGTGTATGAAGCTATACAGCAATAGGCAGACTCTCGATTGTAATGAACAATGGAACTCTACGTTCAAACAGCCTTTTGCATATGAATCGTTGCGAATAGTAAGGGTGGAATCGACCACGGGTCATCCCCTATATAAATGATATCAATAAATAATAAAACTATGCAATGATAAAATAAATAAATAGCGTATTATCATAAAAAATCAAACGTCTCTCGGACCGGACCTTTGTAGAGTTCCTCCTTAGTATCCAGAACACTTCATATATTCCGACCTGTGACATACGCAGGAACAGGTTCATTAGCCAAAACAGGGCCACAGTGTCACACTGGTAGAGCGCTCATCTCTTGTGTTTGGGGTCGTCGGTTCGATATCTGCTCGTGCCATGTGGTGGACAAACACCGTCTGCGTGAGTATTCTCGGGGTATTCCCATTTCCTCCCACTTTCTTCATTCAACGAATCATCCCATCATCATCCATCCGGGCTGAGTCAAAGTTGCTTAAAACCCTTAAGAATTAAATTAAAAACTAGCCAAAACACAACATATTAAAAGTCCAAAAACAGTGACATTAAAATCGCATTCAATTAAATACGAGGGCTCATTGCCCAACATCAACAACAGAAAATTACAGACTGTGAAATTACACTAACAAACAAGAATTTCAACCTTTTAACTTGTTCCCTGAAGAATTTTAAAAGAAAGATGTCAAAAGTTCATAAACTGCTGAGCCGAGTCGTTAGTTCTTTCGTCTTTTGGTTCGAGCAGTCTCCGGATTGATGCCCACAAAGTTTAACAATCTTTAGAGTAGGTTTAGAATCGTGATAGCAATTGCTAAGCTACTAAAAACATTAGTGAATTAACCAAGTACCCAGACGTCCATGAACATAATAAATAAAACAAAACGAAGATATCTGTAGATAGACAAAGGTTAAATCTTTCGAAAAATAGTCCAGTCAATCTGGCTAAAAAATTATACAATAAGCTCCCCTTACAGATAAGAAATTTATCCAAAATCGAACAGTTTAAAATTAAAGAATGCTCCTGAAATACTTTTTCTATTCAGTCAATGAATACTTGGGAAGTGACATTGATAAGCAATCGTGTTATTTTGCATTTATTAGTGTAAATAAGGTGTTCGAATTTTACATTATATTACTATGTATAATAGGATGTGTATATCTATTTTCTATTTTTAATGGTTCTCAATGTATTTAAAGCTTAAAATGTATTATGTATTTTTGTACGTATGGGTATGACTCTACTGTACACAGAGCTTGGAATATAAAAATGTGTGTAATTAGTTTTATTCTGACGTTGTCTTACATCATAACTGTACCTATCTATACAACCTATGGTCCACAAGACAAAGAAATAAAGTAAGTAAGCAGAGGAGTCTGGTCTCGAAAGCCACAGACGTAAGGAGCAGTCGTGGCGCCAGTCATGACTCACTCCTTGAAAGGCAGCCACGTAAACAAGCCAAGGTCCTATATTGTAGTCGAGGAAAGGAGTCTAGTCTAAGTTTAGTTAGTCTAAGACAAACAAAGTGAGCAAAGTTTGTATATTTCTTACTAATTTCTATCTCGAAAAAAGCCCTAACGATCCTCATGAAATCTGCAGTCTTGGGGAAGTTTCTACGAAAAAGGAACTCGTTCAAAGATTCAGTACCTTATCATTGATAGGAATCTTGCAGTTGAGTTCAAAGTATTAAATTGAAAAAATAACGTCCAAGTTCTTAAAATAAAATAAAGGGCCCACTTCTATACATGGTCGTTGAAATAGCAGAAATTACCACGGAAAATACCTATTTCACATATTTCAGAACGAAGAAATTTTGAAAAAACCTTAAGTTACATCTTAAAAAATGAATTTATTTACGTACCAGCCAGAAAAAAAGTGCATGGTCATAAGTTCATGACTAACAATGGTAATTCACGTGTCATGACAGTTTATTATTTTCGTTGTAAACATATTTTATACTCAAGCATTCATCACATTGAAAACAACATGTACCAGCGCAAAGTAAATGTTTCCAGATCACAGGAAAAGAAACTATTTTGGTTGCATCAGTTCCTCTTAAAATGGAACGTTTACTCGTTCTTCCATAAAAGAAACTTGAACCTGTTCACGTTTCATATTTTTTCAAAAGGAATTAGTTCCCACGAAAAATAAAATCTAATTCGTTCCCGAAAACATGTTCTTCCCAAAGTCTATTCCCATCTAAAGCTCAGGAAGTGGGGGGGGGGGGGGGGGATGCTGTTGGTACAAGGAGCAGTCATTGCACAGTTCCGATTCCTGTAAGGCTATTTTAAGAGGACTGGTATACAACAAAACTGTAATCGCCAGTAAAAAGCAACTTTCTTCATTGATGATTGGAAACGTTACCAGTATTTTTTTTTTCTTTTAAAGATATTATCATTCCGTTACCGGTAAACAAGGAAATGGGTAAAGACAAAGAGTACATGCGAGCACAACCATCTTGAAAATTATATTAGTGAGTCTAACGTTTTCGGGTGTGTGAAGGGATCTTCGGTAGCTAACAACTTCGAACCATCTCAATCAGGGTCGACGCCCCTGCTACGACTGTGTCATTACAAAACATAGTTATCGTGAAAGTGGAAGGACATAAGCAGAGACGGATTAAGGGGGAAGTCTAAAGGGACTGTACCCACGGCCCCGTCAAAGGTTAATCAGTTGTTTTTATGGATACTCATGGCCTTCAAGGACTACAAAGGATAGGTAACACGGGCCCTCAGAGCCCTCGACCCGAGTCAATAGCCCAGGGCCTCCAAATACCTTAATTTAGCACTAGATATAAGTTGAACCTATCGTGTTTGGGAGGGGAAAAAAAAGCACCCCGTCCAATGAGGAAATTCCCTTTGCTTGAACAAAGCTCGGCCTTCCCAATATTAAAGATCCTGAATTATCAGCGTTGTAGGCCTAGAGTACTAACTGAAGATGGCGAAAAACTGATAACTAATAATAATAATAATATGACGGAACCAATTTCCTAAATGTTTGTTGCAATTGATTAATTTTCAAAATAAAGGCATAAATCCAACGAACAGCTTGAGAAATCTACAATGGAGTTTGCTAGCAAGATACGGCAATATTCCAGTTAATGTCAATGTTAGAAAGTCTCATCTACATCATACAGTATACATAGGCCTATTACTTAATAACAAAATAATTATAATCGTATTCAACAAGTCAGTGAGGTGCTTTTTGCTAATATTTAGACAAAACCAAGAACAATGTATTGGTAGAAAATCACTATGAAAAACAAAATAAGCAAAAAATACTATCATGGGTAGAGAAAAAGGTGTATCTTACCTCTAATTTTTCTTCCAGAAGTTTTAAACAAGATATAAAATTCTCGTAACATACATGGACATTTGACATACGCTTTGCACGAGGATGTTTGTTTTTCACCCGAAGACACGGCTGCGGTTCCGTAGTTGATGGTGCCTCAAACATAGACATTTTACTGCTTTATTCAAAACCCTTTTCAATTCTTATTAGTTTTGATTGATTTTAGGTCACTGGCACTTCTATAAACATCTAGCGACAACCACAAACCAAAAAGTGCTAAGAAAATCCATATTTTATTATTATTTCCTTAAATAGTTGATATATACTCTAGTTGATCAAGATGGCGCCATGCGGAAGAATAAAAATTGTGACACTTCATGTTATGACATGTATTTTGCTTCAAAACACGGACAGTATCACTAGTGAGCGAAGAGGGGTTAGGTAAAGTCAGGTTTGTTTTTCTTTTCTTTCTAATTATACGTGATGCACATCACTCTCACGCACCCTTAACCCTAAACCACAACAACATACTACCCTCTTCAAAGCAATAGTTATAGCTAACAAACATACTTACCTCTCGCTTTCACTTTCTTTAACGTTAATCTTATGTTTCCAAGTCACACAAATATCTAATTCCTGTAAATTTTGCGAAAAGGCACCACCACATTCGGAACTGCACCCGAAGACACTTTTAATAATGGTAATTTTCCCAAGTCCCCCAATATATAGAACGAAATTAAAGTCAATCCCCTTAATGAAATGTCGCTAAGAATCAAATACGAAAAACAATGACGGAACCGAGCTATTCTAAAAAAATTGGGACAGGTATCTGGTACAACTCACGGAATGTGATTGAAGCCCTTTGGTAAAACTCGCAGATGTCTTTGCCGTTCAAGTTATATTCCAACAGTTCTCTTTCCATTCACAAAATAAACCATTGTAAACATAGTCATACCATTTGACCTTGTATATACTTTTTATTATATTCACTGTAAAACAGTATAAGTTCATTGTAATATTAATTCTTATATGTATTGACGTGTCTGTGTAATCTGTATTATGTGTATCTCTATTGACGTATTCTATACCAGAATGCTTGTGCATGGAATCTGGTCACCAGAATAAAATAAATATATAAAATAAAATAAAACTTTAAAATGAATCCCATTCAACTTAGAAGACTAGAGGGTTTGTAACTCCTGAGACTTGTGCTTCCGTCATTATAATACAAAAATTAGGTTACTTTAAATAGCCGTATTAGCGAAATGTGCTGTTAATTTAACCATAAAGAAAAATTAGGCACACCAGTTACCTGTTCCCTGCGCATAAAAGCTTATCACAGAAAATACCCTTGTACTGACTAAAACTTCACCCCTTAAATGTATATAAGATTCCAAAGCTGACTACAAGTAAGAGATCATTGAACAGCAAAGTGTATCCCACCAATCATGTTACAGTTCTAACTACGTTGTAGTTTATAGAGTGTAAACGAATTTAAAATGTACATAATGGAAATTTTGTAAATACTATTCATTCAATAAAATAGAATCAATATGTCTAAATTGGTTATCGCTGTCACAATGTATGTAACTGTGTATTTTTAATAATTATGTATTAATATTGTATTTTTAAAACTTATGTAATAATATAAACACAATGTATGTATTTTTAGTAATATTGATGAAGTCTTTTTTACATTATGTTGTTGTTTAATGACGAACAAAATAGTCTATTCGTTTCCCAGGGACATAATTAGATTGTGGGTCCGGACTCCCAGAAATTCATATTATTATTATTTAGTAAAATTAGTATAATTTTATTCACTAAATTTCACACCCAGACAGACCTTGGAAACTCCTCCTCCCGAAACCTTGTTTGGGGTAAGTATGGCCCTTGTACTCGAACTTTTTCATTAAACTACGTAATTTTTCAGTGTAATTTTCTTTGGATCCCTTACGTTAGGGGTTGCTACTGTTAGGATTGACTCTGCTTCCCCGGATCTTGATTAGTTCCTCGTGTTTCTATGGGATCCAATTCGCGCTAAGGGAGGATCAGAGAGTTGAACGAATATCGTCAGAATTTATCTCCTTTCAGTTTCGTCACACCGGATGAATGCTCGATAATTTTCTGAAGGATTAGTCAATCGTATTTTTTATTCTCCTGTCACCCACGTACAAACAAAACGAGATACTAGTTTTCTTTGGGGGGGGGGAGGGGGAATAAAGGTTACACCCTTTTATCGGAAATGTATTAACTTTCAGCCGCGGTCACTAAATTACTTTTAAATTTTAATAATAGCAAACTTTATAATAATTATACTCATTGTAGGAAATGTCTAAAAATATATCAATAATTCTACCACACACCATAATAATAATACATAAACTCTTTTTTTAAATGCTTGAGTCTATGTACTTGAACTAGAAACAGCTGATTTACACAGAATGTATTTAAAGATCAATTAAATTCTGGTATGTTTACCGTAATTTAAATCGCACAGCACGACCAGTGCATTTTTGTGTTAATCATCCACACTTCATGCATTGCTCCATTCTGTCCACATGAAAAAGTCTGTGATTATTTCACTTCACATAATGAAAACACCGCACGTAACACAACCAACATATATAACACACCTACACCACTTCCTTTCTCCACGCACAAACTCTACTGTGACCGTGAGCCGTCAGTCCCGTCACTCACTGCCGTGCGCGTGCTGTGCGCTTTTCTGCTTTTTTCTATGACGTCGATTGTGTTTGTTTTTTGTGGACTGCAAGTAGATGTGAGACATCTGGCGGCAGGTTGCAGAAATATATTTAGTGTCACGTAGAGATTTGATGCCATTCAATGCGCACCTATGTCCTATAATCAAGAAAGCACTGTGCAAAAAGCGTGTAGTTACTAGCTATGTATGAGATCTATTTAATTTTGTATTTTTTTTGGAGCGTCAACAATAGTTTCCAGAATTTTCAAAACAAAGAAGCGCATTACGTGAACTCTATTTTCTGTTTCTCTTTCAGCTTAAAAATAATTGTGAATTTAGTGGAAGTATTCCAGGGAATTTTTTTGATTATTCAAGTGTGGTAAAAAGGAATTTTCTCAGTCCCTCCCCAATGGAGCTGGAGCGGGCTAGTACCTCTCTTGCACCACCCAAACGGAAAATCCTGGCAAAATCCCTGGTGGTTGTAATATACAATTATAACATTCGAAAAATAACGGAATGGTGTCAGTAGGACCAGGGTGAAGTTGTATCCATATTCATATTCAAAACGGTATTGAAAAGTTTTCAATATTTTAAAAGAATTACAAAGGCATAAACAAAGAAAATAAAAATTGCCGAATGTAGACCACAAAACAAAGAATTAA
>JAGDQP010019204.1:0-35230 GCA_022664845.1 Lepisma saccharinum
AAAACAGGATTTCCATTCTTTCCAAATTATTAAGAATTTTGCTAGAAACAATAGCAATGTTGAACGCAGCACAGCCTTTAGTATGGAACAATATAGTATTGTATTAGATAAATCAGCCAATTTGAATTTTGTTGATCATATCCAAAATTTATGTCCCCCAAATTATGATATTCGCACACAAGACCCACCCATGATGCACGAATAGACTAGACCCAAGAATCAAGCAGGAATTGTTATTTATCTTCTTCAACCCTGATTGACTAAATACCATAACCATAATAAGAGCAAATGCAAAAAAAAAGTTATGTAATAAAATACTACGTTCATGGATAATAGAGGTTATGTTGCGTTCAACATTACAATCGTTTCTCCCAAGTTCAGATTAATTTGGAAAACATAGCCGCAAAAACGTAAATCCTGTTTTCATATTTTTGCTTTTAGAAGTGAATTTACCGATCGATTGGGAATTTTCGTTTTGTCATATCTTTCTGAAAACACAACACAAGGGCTATCGAGTGGCATAGTCCAAATTTCCCCTCGTCTCATTGATCTACGTATAACTCTGTATATTCTCTGATTAGCTCTTGTGTTAAATGAGTGATTAACTAACTATGAGTGATTAGGACAGTATATTCGTGTTCGGTAGGTAACGGGCTCACCCAGTATAACTCGCCATTCTGCTTACGTTTTACCATGTTATCCTCACTTTTTCCACGCGAATGGGATAGTATTTTTGACGCAGTCCTTCAATTTCCCGGACCATTTATTAGTTCTTCCAGGATTTTCACTCATACTCCCCGTCGCAGTTAACCTGATGGTATAAATGTGCAACGTTCATTCCATCCAATCATTCTAAAGGCTGTGTTTAGTAGGACTGTTTATTAACTATTCTATTCAAATTAACTTTTATACGTATCAGAGATAACCATAACATTGAAAATGAAATGAAGATACCATAGGGGTACGTTTGGACCCGACCTCGCTCAACCTAGACCTCGCGACAGAACTTCGACCTTGCTCAACCTCGACATCGCGATCGGACTTTGACCTCGACCTCCACCTCACTCAACTTCGACCTCACAATTAGAGGTCGAGGTCGGACTGCGCGAGGTTCAATACCTCTGATTTTAAATACTGACTACAGTCTTACTTGTAGCAGCAATAAGAGCACTAGCAACGATATTAAAATAAATTATATTACAACTACTAATAATGGTAACAATGCGATATTATAAGAATCAAGTTAGAGCTGAGATTCAACCAACAATCGCAAAAGCTCCGGTCCCTTGAGGTTCATGAGGTATATTTTTAGCATAGGCTGGCTACACTGACAACGGGGTTCCTGGCTAATCTAAACGGTTTGCTATATATATTTTACTCTCACCCTTCTAGAAACGCTTACATTCAACTGTAAGGGAAATTTCATGTAAGTAGTCGAGGGTAACCCGCCGCCCCACTCCTTACAAAACTTACATTTGCATATAGGGCCTACACACAATTCTTCGCTGCTTAATTTACCCTTTTCCCTTAGAAAACCAATTATTTTGTACTATATATAAATTTTGATATAAGTAGTTGGGTGCACGGTCTTCCCGGATGCCTATCTTTGCCCATTCACCTTCTCTTTGACTTCTTGTCTAGCTAAGACCTTTCCAACGACACTTCAAACATTTCTCATGGTTCATTAGATATATTTTTGGCATTAGCTGGCAACACTGACAACGGAGCTCCTGGGGAACGGGAATATCCGCAGTATGTTCAATAGTTCATATTGTGCCAAACAATGTTTATGACAAGTTTGGTGCTGCTATGGTTAATATAATGCAAGCTATTAAAAAGATTATTTTATAGGAAATAGGCTGGCAACTCTCAAATAGAGTTGCTTGGCAACGTAGGCCCTCTCACTGTTTTTCTATTGTGTCGAATGTTTATGCCAAGTTTGGAGCAGCTAAGTCTAACTGAATGAAAGTAATTTGAACAATTAATTTTGAAGACATTTTTAGAAAATGAGCTGGCAACATCGAACCACTGCACCAATCAGGAAGGTTCCAGGAGCCCTGAACTACTTTAGTTAAAACCTTCCCAACGACACCTCTCTGCCCCTGTAATACCGGAGATGTAATTTCTGGGCACGGACAGACAGAGAGGAATTATAAGGTCCTTTTTAACTATAACTTCGCTATCAAGGGACCTAAAACTTAGATAATAAATTTGTTTTACTTTTTCTCTACTGGTGTAGGATCTAGCGACCGCCATTTCAATCATGCTCTGCAAAGTGCAAACTAATTTAGTGTTACAACTTTCAAACCCACTTGAAGGATTGTAACGTGTATTTCTCATTCTCATATCGCGGCTAAGGAAGAAGTATGCTACACCAAATAACCTACTAAAAGAAACAGTCATGTATACCCAAGGTACTGCATAAATTCTCGAACTACAAATTGTCGTCCTCATTCCACAATATTCCTGACATTTTCAGCTACTTTTTTTTTTTGTAAGATCTATGTAAGTCTGTTCTGTTCTGTTTGTAAGATCCTATCTGTTATGTACTTTACGAGCTCTTCTGTATCATCGGCTATAAAGACAGAAACTAGCAACTAGCACTTTGAAGATGAATATTTGCCTTGAGGATTTTGAAGATAAGGATTTTCTGTCAATAGAATTTTATAGAAACGGCTTCAAGGTAGGCACAACAGAGCTCGAGTTATCATTCGACAGAAATAGAGGAAAACTGAAGGGGCATTGTAAGAAAGAAATTCCATACCTTTGACTTCATATGAGGCATGTGAGATGCAGCAAGAAAAACAATTGAACCTGTTCTCGAACGAATTGTTCTTTACCATAAAAATGGTTTAACTTCCTTTCTTTCTTTCGTTTTTCTTTTTCTTCTGCAGATGGGAAAGATATCTTCCCAACCCCACTTCTTTTTGGGAGGCATAGAGGAGAATCATCCGGAAGTTCTAATTGTTCAGGACTACAACGCCCCAAGCTGACGGAGGAAAGATTTATTGCCGTTTAGGATCAGTAGCAGCGAGAATGCTTCTTGACCATAAACTTCCACATTTTCTCGCAAAACAGAAATTGTCGCTAGCTCTCAGAAGTTCTAGAGAATTTTAAAACTGTTTATCGTTTCATGAACCATTTAAAACTATGGTATTAGTTTCATCACAAACATATTCACATCGAATAAAAGAGTAAATTTCAGAGATTGAAATGATAGGTAACAAGTTACAATATTTTTATACGTTGCCATGTGAGATAGTGATTTCATTGTACTTTCGTGTTTCGCACGGAATTTGTCCACTCAATCATCGTGCTTTCCAACAATTAAAATGTTCTAAAAAGCTGCATTTTTAATCTGAAACTCCATAAACTTATTCATATCACAGTTCAAGGTTTCGGCATTCATATGGCCATTTTTTTCTGAAATCCGATAGATTTTTCATTCCAAAACAACTCCATAAAATTCATGCGTTACGTATCGCTTAGCATTAAAACTATAATTAATAAATTTCTAAATACAGCAAAATCTCAGTCCAGAACATCTACTCATGCACATGCAACTCGATAAAAAACAAACAAGTATTATTTTTTTTTAAAAAAAAAATTAGAGTGTGAATAGCCCTTAAGCCCGTAAAGAATGAGCTTTTAGGCCAATAGAATTTCTGTATTTTATGTGTGCTTTGAAATTTAATCTTTGATCAAATGTGACGCCTAGGTATTTTGCCGTTGTTTTAGGTTTGATTTTGGTGCTTTTGATTGTGATAAATTTCTCTTTGTCCTTAGGAGTTCCCCGACCAGATGGATAAAAGATTATGAATTGAGTTTTATTCTGATTTAGTTGTAATTTCCATGCCAGGCACCATTTGACGATTTGTCCGTAATTGATTGTAGATTTTTGATGGCAACCTCTGTGTTTCTTGCGCTTGTCCAATATGCTGTATCATCAGCAAACTTTGTATGCAATTGATCCGGTTGAGGTGTATCATTGACATAAATGAGGTATAGGATCGGGCTCAGGGCCGCGCCGTGAGGGACTCCACGTTTAATGTTAATGATGTCCGAAAGTTCATTGCCTGCTCTGACCTGTGTAGTTCTGTTTGTCAAGAAGTTGTTGAGCCATCTTATAATGGTAGTTGGTAAATGAAGTGAAAAGAGTTTATAAATCAGGCCATCGTGCCAGACGGTATCAAACGCGGAAGTCAAATCCATGATCACAGCGGTGGCCCTTTTACCTCTTCAAAGCTCTCTGTATGTCGGTGGTTACACGGAAAAGCTGATCGACTGTGGATACATGTGTACGAAAACCTGCTTGACTGTTTGTGATTAAGTGCCTTTCCTCCATATACTGGTTAAGTCTTTTTGTAATGACAGTTTCACATAATTTAGCTATTGTATTAGTTAGTGTGATAGGACGGTAATTATCTGATAGGAATCGACTTTTGTTTACTTTTGGTATAAAGATGTTTAATATTGATTTCCAAGTTGAAGGTTCGTATCCTGTTTTAAAAGAAGCATTGAACAGTGTTGTGAGAATTTTGTACAGTATAGGAGGACTTACATAGCTCTTTTGAGTGCTATGTAAGATATATTATCAGGACCGAGAGCAGTGGATTTTTCCTTTTTGAGAATGTTTGTAATTTCTTCTTATCCCACTTTAAGCAGACAATTTATGAATTTTTGAAAGAGAGAATTCGATTTCGTCACCAAAGCACTATGGCCGCCGCTGAAGTAAAATGCCCACAGGGCCACCAAAGCTGGACTTCTGACCAATAAGGCCACTTTCGTCCTTGGAATTTGTTTTAATTTGTTTGAATTAATATTATTACTTGGGATATACAAGAACCGAAATCATAACCAGGACGTCAGGCCTGAACCCCGCAAACCGCCAATGAAACCGCTTTTGGCAAATTAAACTAATTATCTGAATTAATCTTAATAGAATTTGTTTGGAAATTTAAGATTGGGTTTGTGGATAGGTAGGATAAAGAAAACGGATCAGAAAGTGTGGTGTTCAGTTTACACAGGATGTCTTCTTCTTCTTCTATTATTTGTACTTATTTTGCATTTTTTGTGCACTTCTTTTATGTAATACTCAAAATTCGACCGTGGAAACTTGTGTGAGTTTCTAATATTATTGGAGTTAATTTATAATTGCTGAGTTGTTCCTCTGTGTAATTAAATATTTAATTTATTATTTAATATGGATTAGTTAGAAGTATGCCTTTCTATATCCGTCCATTAGTGTTCTGTTTGGCATTTTTTTGTAAAAGATTCTTTGCCGACAAATATATGTTCGTCCACCGACTTTAGGATATTGAAGTGGCACTGCATCATTTCCTCGGAAGCCTGATTCACAGCAGAATGAAGTTGATTATTTAGATCATCCGGTATGGTTAGAGTGAGGATTGTAGTTACCCATTTAGCCATTTGCACTGAATATTCCTGTATAGCGTCCTTAACTATTGTCTGTACTTCCAATAAGTTAATTTGTTCATTAGATGTTGCTTTGTTTCTATTTTCTGAGTTTGTCCTAATCTTATTTATATCATTAGATCTAAAAATCTTTTTAGTGGCCTCTTGATTAGATTGTTTTGGGGCGAAGAGGACAGATGGCGCTAGCTGTTCTATGTCCAATCTTGTTACAAGTTGCACAGAAATTAAGAATTTGGAGAAATATTACAGATGAAACTCTGGTGAGATTGACCACATCTAAAACAAATAGGTTGATTTGGACAATTTGTATTGTTATGATATTTGTAACATTTTCTACATGGAAAAGGTCTGGCATTGGATTTTGATGCTTCCACCCTGTATCTACTCAAACCAATAGTTATTCCGTTTGAGGTGAGTTCACTGACTAAAGATGGATCCCTTGTATAAACCCTGATCAGAGGCCTCTGTCTCCCTTTATTCTAGTAACATTTGTTATGGGCATTTTAGCTCTGAGGTGATTTTTAAGTTCAATCAGATCTGTATCAGTTGGAACATCACGAATTTACGCAAGTAAAAGTTATTTTTGAAATGAGAGGTTGTGATTCAATTTTTTTGTCTTCCAGAACATCTATTTTTGCTTTTTGTCCAAATCTACATCCTTTAAATGTTTTCAAGAAATTAGCTTTAGGATGCCCTACGACTCGTATGTAAAATGCCAAAGGGCCCGCAGGGCCACCAGGGCTGGACTTCTGGCCATCAAAGGCCACTTTAGTCCTTATGGTTTTAAATATTTAATTTTATGATTATTAATTAATTAATTTGATTTTTAAGAAACGGAAATCTGCAGCCAGGATCAATTTATAATAATTCTAAATTTGTAATAGGAAAACTTAACTTATGATTGTAAATAATTTCTTATGCTAAGAAAAATACTAGTGTTGCCAAGTGCACAGGAAGTGTATAAGAAGTTAAAGAGCCACAATTTAGATTTAGGTAATTAGGTTAGGATTGATTTGTTAATTCAAAATAATATTTATCTATGTAATGGCTTTAATCTTTCTGAATCGGCTTGTGTACTTAAGTTAAATATTGTATACTCAGAAAAAATATTGTAATATTAACTATACTTTTGTCAATTTCTGCGCATGTGCATCCAGCAACCATATAATATGATTCGAACAGCAAGAAATATATTGTCAAACTTGCAAGTCAGGAAGGAATATGGTAAAATAAACCATACGTGATTTCCCCGGCAATTTAAAATTTAACTATACTTATTTAGGAATCCCAACTATACAACAATACGAGATATAGTCGACTTAGCACAAGAGTATCGTTACCGTAGCACAATTATGGTTACGATAACTACAAAAATTAACAATACAGTTTAGCAATGCAAGTATAGTTGGATTTAAAAGTTTTTTTTTACAGTGTACTGGAAGAAAAAAAGAAGCATTGCAATAAATTTGTCGAAGAAGAAGCTTTAGACACCGAAAATTCATTTTGAAATTATAAGTATATGTATTTTCTTGAAGATCTTAAAATAATGTGTTTAGGGACCCTCCCCCCCCCCCATAGTTGTTACCTGCACACTTATAATTCAATTTCACTTCCACGTTTATATATTTTCATTAACATATTTATATGAAAAACAAAAGCAGGTGACACTTTTTCTTGTATATTGTGTTATTTCATTCTCCACACAAATTGAAAGTTTGTTGTTTTCTTCCCTTGAGAATATTGTGTGGTAGTTAAGGCTTAGTCGTTTGTGTCAACGATACAGGACGGTTTCTTGGTCGGAGAAAGTTTGTGGCTTTTCAGCGCTACGGTGTATCACCGCTTGTGTGAAACGAGCTAACTCTGGCAGTTGTTTGTAAGTTAATCTTCCGTTTTCCATTTTAATTAAGCCATTTCTTCTGCAGTAGCACACAAACGTTGAAAATGCCTGGATTAAATGTTAGAACCGAAACGTTATATTAACGTTGTAAATGTACCGAAATGTCCGCCTGTTCAACGGTTTATTCGACGTTAAATAATGATTGAGAAGAAACGATAAGGAAACGGGTTTAGTTGGCCAAAACAGACCATGAATGCTGTCTATTGGTATACACACATTTAGCTTCATTTTATCCATTGCTTTTATCACGATATACGGTGTTAATTTTCCGATAGTAATTAATCCGAGCGGCTGTTGTGGGGTTCCAACATAGGTACGTTCTGCACTTCTCGTTGGTATCTCGACGCGTTGACTACTTATCCAAGCATCCACCTGGAGAGGGCACTACTCTTTTACTGTATAGTGGAAATTAAATGTTCGTTGAAATATAGTTTAAAATTCAACCTGTTTTCAACATGAAAAGGAAAACATAAAAAATATAGTTATTTTCATTATATTTGTTTTTAATTATAATGTTTAAGCAATTAAATTAGAAATACAAGTGTGAAACGAAATCTAGGACATAGTATGAATGATAATTGAAAGTACGTCATATTAACGTCGTATCAACGAAATTATAATTTCGTTGAAATATGGTTTAAAATTCAATCTGTTTTCAACGTGCACATACGAACACCAAAATTAGTTCGTGTCAGTCAATTAGTTTTAAACCATATTTTTGACATAACATTAGCAAGAAATGCACTAAACAAAATCTCTTATACCATATTTGTCAATAACATTAAATACATGTTGTATTTACGTCTTATCAACGCAGTGGCGTCTTTGTTGAAATATCATTTAAAAATAAACGTATTTTTTCAACCGATAACGGTTAATCTACATCTACAATATGATCCTAAAATCAACGTTGAAAACACGTATGGGTGCTGCTGGGGTTAACTTGTTTCCTAAACTATTATAGGTTTCTAGACTCTTATTTTTGTTCAACGAGATGGTTATCAATATTGTCAAGAAGACTGTCAAACAAATCATATCGAAACCTACCCTGAAAATTTGCTACGAGAATATACAGGTACATCCCGTAGAGAGGTAATATGCAAAAATTAGCTGCCCAAATTACAGGAAAGTTATCGAGATAGGAGCTGGACTATTGGTCGAAGGGTACAACAAGTGTATTTTTTATGATTCAATCAAGAGAAGTCACTTCTGCAGTACTCCACGCCAGGGACGAGCTGAGGGGAGTCTTGAGTCTCTGAAATTAAGATTTTTTGGGTTGCCTATTTTACAACAAAAATGTAGACCTAATTTCGGGGCTCCGGACCACTGAAACTCGTTCCTGGAGAGGAATGCTGCGGTGTGAGAGGTGACGCTACATCAAAAGAGCGGATTATTCACTTTTCTTACAGCAGAAGGAGGGACCACCCTGTTTAGAGCGGAATTTTTTTATCAACAAGAGTGGTTTTCAAGGAACCGATCTCGCTTTGGATGGAAAACGTGCTCTTTCTAGATGGCAGTCTGATCCTTTTGAATAGAATTTACTTGAAAGAGAGATTTCTAATCTTTTTAGAGTGGTTTATTTCTAATCTTTTTAGTGTGATTCACAAAGCATCATGACTACCCAGCCAAGTTTGTTCTCCGCCATTTGTTACTGCGAGGGTTATCGAAAGACGAAGGTCTACTGCGAAATTTATGGCGTTGTTTAGTTCAAAATGACAACAGAAGACCTGAAAACTTTTCTCACAGTGGCAAAAATATACCAGAAGACGTCAGAAATAAGATATGTACAAGAAATCTTTGAACGTTGTTCTCAAGTATTTGATGAGACGAAAAAAGCCATTTTGAAGACTAACTCTCGTAGTTTGAGAGCTGGCTGAGAGGTCAAGGCTTTGGATAGCTAGCCGGAAGGTACTGAGTTCAAATCACTTCGAGATTAAGTTTTTCTAGTCTTCTTCATTCATTGCTCCGTTTGGCATCTATATACATTTTCAACATTTTATTGAGTCGTTTTCTTGTTCAAAAGGTGAAAACTTTATCTAAATAGGTGGAAATTCACCTAAAAAATATAAAGTCCATTTCGTTTCCATTGAAATAGACTATACTATAAAACCCATCTTTTTTCGAGCGGAAATTTCTTCTCCTTTCTCCGATGAAAATTCGCTCTGAAAGAGTGGTTCCTTTCTGAATTTAGTGTGTATACAATGGAAGACAAAAGAATCATTTTACTACATAGAAAGATATACAAAATGAACTATAAAATACATGGGTAACTATATTATTGGCAGGAAACATTAAATTAACCATTAAATAGGCCTAAATACATTCTGAAAGATACATAAGGTCCATTATCACATATGCAAGTAATAACAAGTTAAACGTTAAATATACCAGGTAGCTATTTAGCTGTCCTACTTAGCTCAGAGGAAGGAGGAATCTTTTATGTATTAAATTCCCAAATCTATCTATTATATTCTATAAATTAAATTTCCCGCCTTTTTGATATGGGGTCCAGAAGTTTTTGCCACCTCACCGCTCCGCGGGATGTCGAATCGGAAAACTAAGATAGTCGTTGCTAATGAATTGATAGTCATGCCAAATTTGGCCACTTGGAGAGGTTGTTAACCCAGCCAACTTCATTGTGGTGCGTGCTACTCAGCCTGTCTGACAATCATATCACCCCTTTCCATCTCCACTCCTAGGAGTGCTAAGGGTGTCTTACCCCACAATATTTTTTTTTAGAATGTCAGTGATATGTGTACCAAGTTTGTCTGAAATTGATCTAGGCATTCGAGAGGTTTGCTGGAACATACATATATCTATCCATCCATTATATATATACAAACTTCACACATATAATCGCGGAATCAGACGATCATAACCTTCAATTGGCTGCGATGTATAATAAACAAATATATGTCATACGGGAAAATGAGTGACAATAAAGAAAGCAATGGCGAAAGAAGAATTAACAGAAGAAGAATAATTCATGTTAGGCAGTAAAGAAAGAGACAAAAACATGAATATAATGTTTTGAATACACTGGAAAGAGATTATACCAATAAGCGATGAAATATAATTTTAAAAACCTTCGAAACGTGAGAAAGAAGAAGAATGAGTGAATGAACTAGATTCAACTGGGCACGAAATTTAAAGTAATGAGAAAAATCGAAAGATATTAAGTCTCTTTACTACTCCCTTTGTTACGTAGCTTCTTTATCCTACGGTGGGGTTAATATATTACATTTCGCCACAATTTCATTGTTATAGAAGTACAGACTAGATAAATAACCGACGAAAAGGATAAAATGTATAAAGGAGAAAGAATGAAACACAAATACGAGGGTCGAATAAATATAAAACAAAAACATTCATTAAATTTTACCCCCTTTATTTCCCATAATGCGTAGTCTTCTCCCTTGGCCACACATGTCTCTCGACGATAGGCAAGCTTCTTAAATACGTCAACAAAACTTGATCTCTTTGTGCCTTCAGTGACTGTTTCACAGCTCTTTCCAAGTGTCTCTTGGTACAAATCGCTGGGTTCGAAAGTACCTGAAAAAGCATCTGCATACGTGTATGAAATTTAACTAGAGCAACGATTTCAACAGTGAGAAATTCAGCCGCAGCTTATGGTTTAAACCGCACTGAAAAATAAATCGTATTTTTTTTAAAGGAGCACCGATCCATAATTCTTGTTTTCTGTGTAGCAGTGTTTCAAAAAATACGGATATAACTGCACAAATTACTATTAAAACGGATTGAATATATTATTTTTTCTGAAATGAGCTAAACACTCCATATTTCTTAAAAAAGGACGTTAATCAGGGACTCGTCTATAAGATCCCTAGTTAATCTATCAGGAAAGGTTTCCATCAGATGCAATAAAATCAATGATTTGGAAAAAAACTAAAGCGTTATGTGTCTGACGGGTACTTAGAACATTATAATGAGATTTTAAAATGGCCTGTGAACAATGAAAAGCAAGATGATTACTAAACTTACCGTCAGATGATGAGTTCTGTTTCGCTGACAAACTAGTGTTATAAACTTTAGAAGAATCTAATTGATAATATATGCATTCATGACTGAGAAACAAAAACATGACACGACTCAGAATCGGAATCACTTTTGAACCATCGAACTTGCTAGCTTCCATAGAATTCATCCCACTTTATAATTTTTCCTTTTAAAACCTTTTTCTTATTTTACCTCAACCTTATACTCTTGGACTGATACCCTTTTGAAAATATGTGATTCCAATGTTCACTACAACTTGTCTCCGTTACAAGAGTTGTAGCAACGCACCCGCTCTGTACAACTGCTTCTTGCGAACTGAGAGAAAGGAAAAGTTTGTCAAGCAACAAGTCAACGCTTGTAGTGCGTCATTCCTGCCATCTATTGACGAATTATGAAACTCGAATCCATAACTTTTCGTTCAGCTCTCATCCTCGGTGCCAACCCCATCCAACTCTCCTTTAAGAAGAAAGTATAAAAAGAATGAAACAATTAGGTATGAAAGTTAATGACAACAAGAATGTCAGAAAGAGGACACTAACGAAACAAAATGTAAGAAATGTAAAGAAAAGACAAAGATAGGCTAGAGAATAAAAGAGAAATGGAAATTAAAGGCATATATAAAAGAGGAAAATAATGAATGAAAAATGTTAAAAAGAAAGGAAGAGAATAGAACGCGAGGAAATATATAAAAAATTAAAAGGAGCCTGAAGGTGTAAAAAAGAATAGAAGAACTAAAATTTAAGGTACTGAAGCCGAAGGTGTGATAAAGAATTACTGAAGAAAATAAAAACCAAATAAAAATGAAGGAATAGAGAAAATGTTGAAAAAAAAAGGAATAAAACCAAGAAAAATGAAGACCAAAAATATTTTAAAATGAACGTAAGAAAAGAAGAGAAATTGAAGTCCTGAGAGAAATGAACGAGCATAAAAAGTCAAACCTTTTCATGTCACTTAACGTCTGTCTTTTACCAATTAATCTTCTTCAGTCTCAACAGGTTACCCTCAATCCATTAATTCATGTTTAGAGTCTACACTGTAACAAAAAAATAACAGTACATTTCTTGTATAGACTTTAAGTGAGTCAGCGATTGATCGCTTCCGTACTTTTTCACCATCAATCATTGTTTCAAGACATTTTGTACACTATCTTCACACGAATTGAATTTGAATTTACCTTTTAAGGTCTTTCGGCAACTTTGGCTCAGACCGGATGGATAAGGATGGGATGAATTTGTGGAATGGAGAAAGTGGGAGGAAACGGGAGAACCCCGAGGAAACCCATGCTGCATATGGTATTTGTCCACCATAAAGCACACATGCTATCTTCACACGAGTTAGAGCAATTCTATAAGCGATTGATAACCCAGAAAAGAAGACAAGTTGGCAGGGGCGGGGACGGAAACAGGCCTTTTCGGACTCAGAGTTCCCCTTTATATTAGCTTAAAAATACGAACTATGAGGAAAAGCGGTAAATTTCTCACGTCGTAGCCAAACGGTACTACGGTGGTAAGAAGATTCGAGCACTGCTGCTTGTAAGTAATCCTGACTGAAATTTTCGAGAGAGTTCCCTCTACTTCACCAAGCGAATAGAGTTATGTTTCCATATAATGAGAGATGACGTCCCTAGAAGAAGATTAGCGGGGTCAGATGACGGGAGATAACGGTGAAGATCTTCCTTATAGGTACCATACAATCATTCGCTTGACAAAACTAAGGCAAAATATTGAATACTTGTCTCTATGACCAGCAGTATGACTCAAACCAGTGTACCGGTCAAAACTTTGGGACCGTAGAAACTAGGTGAATAAACCAACCACTTACTAACTTTATAAATCACGGGACTTGCAAACACACCATTTCAGTAACAAACGTTATAAATTGGATTCAGTACTGGGTTAAATCAAGCCAGGTTTTACCCTGAACACCTACCTATCGAAGATGCTTTATAAAATTGACCTTCCAACAACATGCTGGTTCTCGTAACGGTCTCTTATCCTCCAGCTTCTCAACCACGATGGCATATTATCTTCGTTTCACCCACACCGCTGGTCATCTTAGCCGTCGGGATTCCATTATTCTTCCAACAACGGGAAATTCGTACAGTCTCAGGAGTTTTTCATTATGAAGTCTTTTCCATTCTCCAGTAATCTCATTCCGTTTCGTCGGTATATCTTCCTTAAAATCTTATTTTCAAACACTTGCAATTATTTTTGGTCATGTGTTGGAGTCATACTCCAACGTTCGGAACCATAAAGTACAGTGGCAAAATACGTATATGCACAAAAGTTTACTAAACTTTTGTAAATTTTCAATTTTAACTAACTTGATAACAATTATGAAGTTAGAATCTTCTGGATTGAATAAAAACATGCATAACCCGATGCTTATTTATTTCTTCCGTTAACTCGTTCTTGCTTGTTACAGATGCTCCAAAGTATTTAGATTTTTTTCTTTCTCTACACTGAAAATCAAAGTACACTTCAAGTACACTTCAAGTACACATAAAGTTCACAATATGTCCCGAAAACACTTTACAGTATGTTGGAGTTTTAGCAAGTTTTTAGTGCATAATATATGAACTTTTCGTGAAATTAATTTGAACTACTGCCTCATTTTTAGTATATAATATACACATTTCTGATGTACTGATACACAATTTATGCACAAAAAGTTCGTTTAAAATCGGGAAATGTACTAAACGTGATCTCAAAACTAAGTATAGATAATGTGAAACTACAGCAAATATGAACTTAATGTTTACAAAATGTGCACCGTGGGACAGAAGCTAATAAAAAGACACATTGAGCACACTAAAAACTCACACTTCTTTTTGGTAGGTTCACATAAAGTTCCCATGTGTTCACATTAAGTTCCTTTCTGGTGAAGTTTTTGTGTGCTTTGTTTTTGCCAGGAGATTTTCTGTGTAGGATCCCAATTCTTAATGTTTATATTTCTATTTTCTTCATACTCTTGTGTTTTGGTTCATTACGATACATAGTACTGTTATTTTGTTTTGTCTGCGTTCACCTGTAGCCCCATCTTCTCGCAAACTTTACTAGCACATTGGTGTTACTTTAAAGTGTACCTACATAGTCCCTTATTAAATCTACATGATTCTCGTAAGCGAAAACCTGATATAAGCCAACATTACCCCGTTTTTGGTCTGTTTCATTTCTAGTATCGCATATGCTAACGCAAAATTAGATAGTTCTAGGAACAAGGTATCGCTTTCTTTCAATCTACTGGAACTCTTAAAACTATCAGACATATTTTTACTATAATCTGACTCAAACTAGAAGCAGTTGAGCTTACAAAAATGTTTTCGACATCCAGAATTATTCATGAGACGCGAAAAAACTTTAGTAAACTTTATTTTGTATCGGCTATTCTAGTAACATTTGACTTCGGCTCGTCACGATTATCCATCACGTTCCACTTAAAATCCACAAATCACAAACATCCATACGCAGGCCGGGATTCGAACCAGGACCTTTGAGTCGCTGGATTAGCGCACTAATCCACACGGCTACGAGGTCAGCTCATAACGCGAGAAGTCCTTTTAGCTAGACACAAGTAGTTTACGCTGAACATACTATACACATAAATGAGCCAAAATATAAGAATCTCCCAGAGACAAGTGAAAGGAAATGCTGACTAAATTCCCATAATGCGGGCTTCGAATCCCCAGTGATTAAACTATAAGAAGTAGATTGAGTCAAATCAAATGTTGGCTTGGCAATCGAAACTGTAGGTTATTATCGAAACCGACATTGATCTGGTTTTCTCAATTTAAATAGAGAAATAGATAGATTATTCCAAATTTTAGATATCTTAAATTTCTTCAAATAATAAGAAATACCATCCTTGTAGATAAGTTTTTAATTATAGTGTGAATATTGGCTCCTATGTAGCATCAGATCAAACAACTGCTCCTTCAACTATCAGGACCGGTTTCCTTTCAAAATGTGTTGATTGGTGACGGGCCTGGATTTAATTAAGTATAATATATCTAGCCGTTTGACGTTACCGTTTCCCTATTGCTTTTCCGTAATCGTGCTTTATCGGCGAAAGCCGTGTGTGATAGTTACGGAAAGGAAATGCAATATATATATATATATATATATATATATATATATATACAGGGTGTTGTAAAACAACACCGACATACTTACCTCTCAAAATTCCTGGTGTGAAAATAAGAGAAAAAGGGTATAGACTATCGAAGATGCACATATTCTTCGTTTTGGCGTTAAAGGGTTCCGAAAGTGTAGGGAAATGAACTCTAAAGCTTGATAATTCTAACACAATTAAGAGTAGAACTGAGGAAGCTTGTCACGCTCAAAGACTTGAGACCTGCTCTAAAGAAAACTGCATATTCCAAAATTATGCGATGGATGCGTGAGAGATGGCCCAAAGGATGTAGGGGATTCCCAGACATTATCTGGAGTAAATGTGGATCGCAAATAAAACAACTATCCGTATGAGTACAGATGATAAACGTAATTATTGGCATCTAACCGGGTTATAACAGTCTCTTTTAACGATAAAATTACAGCAAATTCGCTGAAATCTATTTCAATTAAATCGATTTACTCCTGTTTATTATGCAATTACTCACTTTTTTTTAATTAAAATTGTTCCGGAAAGGAATCTGATCTATCGACTAGCGCCCCTAAATTTTGCCCAGCCTCCCCTGAGGTTTTCGGCTGGTCACGGGAATGTTCGGATGAGCTGTTCAAGAAAACCGTGGAAGGACCCACGGAAAAGTGTCATTGTATACGAGTTAGGCATACACAATACCACTGTCAGTCGGCGGCTCCCTGCGATCAGTAAGGTAGAAAAGATGGACTTATGGGTGCCACACGAGTTGACACGGACCAACAAGAATCGCCGTCTGGTGGTGTGCAGTTCTTTGAGTGTAAGGAATAACGGGAAGGTCTCCTGCGTTGGATTGTCATTTCAGATGAAAAATGGATCTGCTGTGACAATTGTAAACGGTGAGGATAATGGTTGGATCGTAACCAACGTTCAGGACAATGTCCTAAACCACTTCTCCACCCACGGAAGGACTTGTTGCTGGTATGTTGGTCTATGGTTGGAGTGATCCATCATGTTTTTCTCAGGCAATGTGAAACGATCACTGCAGATAGTTACAGTGCTGAACTTCGTGAAACGCACCGCAAAATTGTCCGCAAGCATCCAGCAATGGCAACAGACATGGTGTCCAATGTTGCATGACAATGTCCGCCTACACGTTGCGCTAAGAACAGTGCAGCCTCTATCTCTCTTCCACTGACTTCCATTTCTTCCGGCATCTCGGTCACTTGATGACAGGGAAGACCTTCCCTGATGATCGGGCGTGCAACATCCAGTTGAGGATTTCTTCGTTTCGCAGACTCCAGACTTCTTTTGCCACTGAATCAAAGCGTTGGCTGAGCGATTGTAACAGTGTGTGACTTCAGACGGCGATTACTTGATTAACCTGGTAATGTACGCGTAGTTTTCAGTTTCTGGACCTCTGGACATGACGCACCTGGGGCTGACATTTCATTCGCACCAACCCAATAGTAATTATCGCAAGCTCACCAGATGGACTCAGCAACTTTCACCTTTAAAAGTTCAATCATTGGATTCAAATTGAATTATTTAAAATTCATTTATGTGTAAAAAGTTGTAACTCATCATTATATTGTACACATTTTCCTAAGTTTAGGCTTTCTGTCTTTTTAAAGTTTTATTTTATACACAGAAACGATAATAATCAGACTCTTATTTACATGCTACAACAGTTGTCAATGAGCGCAATTAAAAGACAATCTTCCTTTGATTCTGTGAACTTTTCGTTTATTGGTAGCTTCTGAGGACACGCCCCGAGTTGTGCTAGTAGTGCAGAAAATGTAAATACGCGGTCAGGGTAGGATAGGAGAAAAACGATCATAACCTAGTTCGAGAGTACCACCACGGCATTAGGCTCGTCTGACTGAGAAGAAACCTTGGGAAAATCTAAGTGAAGTTGACTGCCTCTTGGTTCCAATCCAATAAACATAAAATCAGTTGGTGAATAAAGTCAAGAATAATAACAGAAAATGTATAAAAAATTCAACAATAAAAAAGGACAATTAAAAACCAAAGAGAGGAAAATTATGTAAAGGGTAACGATGAAGTAGGAAAAAAGAAAAGGAACAAATAATAAAAGAGTAAGAAATAACACGAAGCAAAGAAGAAATTCAGAAGAAATGAAAGCCAAACGAAAATGTAAAGAAGAAGGAACAAAATCAAGGACAAATGGAAAAGAGGCATGAAAAACTAGTAAAAGGACAGAGAAACAAAGAAAGACAAAGAGAAGAAGAAAGAGAAGTCAGACATATAAATCAGGGAAGGGAAGAAACAGTTCTGCTGTCACTATTCCAACAAATTATGAAAGAAAGGAAGAACCAGAAAAAAAAAGTGGATGGAGCAAAGTGCAAAGAGGAAAAAGATTTGGACTTGTGTCAGCTTCTATACCCATTCTTTCTTTATATTTGCAACACACGCAAAATAAAAGTATGAAATTCCATTTCTCCGCATTCTTGTATTTTATGTATGAATTCCATAATTAGCATTATTACCTTCCATCATGCACGTAGTACACAGTTTGTTTCAGTACTCTGTAGCATCGTTACTAAAATAGAAAATTTGAAAAACAAAGAGTAGAAGTAAGAAAATGGTGAAGAACTCAAGAATAATCATAGCAAAAGAATGCATTTGCAAAGAAAAATTGACTCTTTTTTTCTGTGGACTGATGAATGGCCGGTTCAGAAGACATGCTGCAATGAATTAACATGGTCAATGTGTTTCCTAATATTTAAACAAATATAGACCGTTTCACATACCCCTTTATATTTTGGTTTAATATAATATGTTATTTTATAAAAAATAATTTTATCTCTTGGCAAACCGTGCCATATCTAATCAATTAATGTACCCACAAACTTTGCCAACGATTACATTTCATAGATAAAGAAGTCTGAATTCTGTGATACGAATAAGTTATCAATCAACCAGGCCTCTCTGTCATTAGGTTTGTTTCTGTTTGGCTACGAAGTGATCAAGATGACGGAATAGGTAGTAATCAGTGGAGATAGGTCCGGGGAGTTTGGTGGATGTGTTTATACTGCAACTCACTGAGATTTAACACACAGTTTTTTGTACAACGTGTGCGCGCGCATTGGCGTTCAATGTGAGGTTACTATGTATATCGATCACTGCTGGAAGCTTGTCATTATAGATTACGTCTTAGGTTGTCAAGTTCATATACTTTACTGCTTCTATTGCCGTCTTCAACACATCCTCGAGCTTTAAGATTGGTACACAATGCTTTACTGTAACCATATTGCAATAAACTGTTCCGTAAGTGTACTTAATAATAGCTTCTTACTAAATATAATTAGACATTAAACACATTTTTGTTGCCAGTGCGTCGCATCTCTAATTATTATCAGTGGTTTCCAATTACCAAGATACATTCTAAGTACAATTCATATAATCACAAAACATCATTATATCATCCTACATGGCATCTTCTTGAGGTTACATAACCCTTTATTCCTATACTTCACAGTAGAGGCCGAGTCTAATTTCACCGCCTTAAATAATATTCTATTTGTACTTAGACTATTATTTTTAGCTTACTTTCACAATTCAAAGTGTCTATTCAATGATGTGAAACACTTATAAATAAGTATAATCATAATTAATTCTTCCCTCATTTAATGACTGTCATAACCTAAAGGTTCCAGACTCATACCTTCTCTTACATAACAAACAAAGAAAGGAAGTTACATAACACGACCTGGCAACATTTTGATTGAATATAGAATTAGATTTATTCATGGCAAAATTTCGTAAGTATGATTGTGCACGTGCTGTTCGAAAGTATCTGCTTAGTTCAGAAGAAATTTAATAAGATGTTTTATGTGGTGTTGTGCTTGGTGGAGGAGAGGATTGCAGGAAGGAAGGAAGAAAGAAATTGGAATCTTTGCAAGTGTGGATCTACTGGGAAATGGGGTAAAACGAGTTGGATACTAAATGTTACGTAATGATGACGTACTGGAGAGAGTAGCTGAGAAAAAGAGCAACGCTGGATATATGAGACATGTTCCAAAAGTAAGCACCGTTTTGCTATTTATGAAAACACGAATTTAATTTTTGAATAAGTATGTTTATTTATTTGTTGGATTCGCTATACCTTAAACTATTTCTCTAAAAAATTTTGACCATTATTGATACTGATGTTACATCGGCAAATTCTTCCCTCCCTGCCGCAAAAATCATAAAGTATTGACTGAAGATCATTGGAACAAAAATTGAAGTGAATTATGATAAACACACCAGACAAAAAATTTAGACTTGTATACAAAAATCTTACCTAATATTCAATGAGTCTATTCTTGAAGCCAAATTAGAGCAACAATGCGAAGTGCCATGGATTCTAAAAGAGTGTGGTTACATATTCAATAGTTAACATGGATTTCAAGCTACTTCGCTGTAAGCTATTCACAAAGTTCAGCGGGGTTCCTCGTGTGGTTGTGATCTGGCTTGATGCATTGTTACAAATCGTTATACAGATCTTTAATCCAATTCAAATCTGGGGCTTTGTTGGCCAGGAAAGATGTCATAGTTCCTTTGTGTTTTCGTTGAACCACTCAAAGACATGCTTAGCCAGACTCGATTCGCAAAGTAGTGGGTCCAGAGCTTGATTATAAGTAAGATGACGCACAAAAGGTTGCACCTGTACGTCAAGAGGCCAAATGTAGTCCTCATGGCCCAATCGGTGTAGGTGATTTCTTATAAACGGTCCAATCGGTGTAGGTGAAGCCTCTTTTTGGTATCAATATAGTAACTGCAAAATAATACCAACAAAAAGAAAAAAATAATAGAATCCTGTGGTGTGTGGTTCATCTCTGCCTGATTTGTATTTACTGAGACCAAGAGGAACAAACAAACATAGAGATGGAGAATTCTAAGCTATTGAAAACGATCTACCAGTTTTAGAGTCAATCTCATACTCCCGATTGCAAAGACGTAGTAGATCTAGCCTAGACTATGGTTTACGCTAAGCTACTGCATTCTAAAATTGATGTTTAAGCCTAGGCCTTACTTAGACTAAGACTAAACTCCATCTTTGCAATCGGACCATAGTTTTTCCTCACCGTTTCAGGTCATGACGAATCCAACGATGTATGGCTTATCTCTGTCAGGCTTTAGTTACTGAGATCTAGAGAGGACAGACAGATAGTCAGGAAAACAGTATATCTTCCCTTATTCACTGACTTTCATACGGGGGCGCTAATAAAATGACCCTATTTTCTATTCGCAATTTCTTAGTTTATACCTCTCGATGTGTGCTGCGGTGGCTCAACAATTAGAGCGCTCAACTCTGGCGCTTGGGTTCGTCGATTCAAACACTGCTCTTGACATGTAGGTTTTGTGGAGGACAAACATCGTCACCATCATCCATCCAGCCTGAGCCTAAGTTGCCTAAAGGACTTAAAAATTCAATTCAACCTCTCTATGCAGAGGTATCTTTTGTACGTCTGTGGTCTCCCTGAATATCATAATTCAATTCTGAATACAAATTTACATCATGCAACGTTTTTGTTTCAAAACTTAAAGATAAATAGGTTCACTTTACGAGTTAACAGGAGTGGACAAAGTTCCTGAAACATTATATATATATATATACAACCTCCTTCGGAACGTTTTAACAGAGAAGTTAATCCACGGCATGCCCACAGTATCTTTCTTTGATGTCGTTCCTTCCTTGGCCTAGAAGTAGAAAGAGAGAGAGAGAAAGAAACAGTCTAAAAACCCGCGAATTTCATTTGCTCCAACAGCTTGGGCGGACCGCATGAACGAACTGGAAAAGACCATGATTTATATTCCGAACATGGTGCAGGGGGGCTTTCTTCTTCCCTGTTCTGACTCCGAATTTCTCTATTTTTTCCCTTTCTTTTCTTTTTTTAAAAAGAAAGTCCTACTTGTCTGCCAAGTTGTAACACTTTCTCTGACTTTCACTAAGCTATTTTCCTTTTATCTTGTACGAAAAGAAAGTGTAGTGCATGGGGGATAAAATCAGAAGACATGTATCTTTTTATCTCTCTCTCTAGAATTGCATTAAATCGGAAAAGTGCGAATCGTGGAAACGAGGAGTAATACAACACTGCATCTAAGAAAAGGTTAGCATCTACATCTGTTCCGGAGAGGAAAGCTTCTACCCATATGACTAAAGGCGAACTAATTCTATTGCTTAAGGAACTCACAAGTTCATCGTCGCAGTAACAAACGTACGCAATTAGTTTCTATTCTAGGCAACATCAATCAACACCAGATATCACCACGGTCTTCCCAACGGCCTCTTTCGCTCCGATTTCTCAACCACGATGGGATATAAACCTCGCTTTTCCCCATCCGAACTACATTACCTGTCCATCTGAACCGTCGTGATCTCTGACAAGACTAAGGAATTTCCCGAACAAAGGTTCAAGGAATAACGGACATAATTTGAATTTTATATATATGCCGTCTCATGAAGTGCGCTGAAAATTAAATGTATTCCCATCACAAAATGAGTATGTTTTTTTTTCTTCAGCCGAATATGTTGTAATAAAATTTCATAATAATCCCCAGTGTATAATGTTTATTGATATCACAGATATAAACAATTTTTTTTAGCAGCTCAATAATGCAATACAAAGTTAGAAATAATTTGTGTTGTTATAGCTATATCAGTATACGGTATGTATGACCATGCTCTGCTTCTAACGGTCTTTCGTACTCTTTATATTAATTGATCTGGATTGAATTAGGATGTATATTCTAAACACCAGGAATGGCTAAATGCTATCTGTCCGAGATCTTAAGCTTGTTTCTATAACTCGGTGAAGTGTCACATGTTTTTAAAGAAACACTGGAATAATGCTGTAGTAAAATATTTAATGTGTAAGAACTTGTCACACATATATCATGGATATCCTCAACCTTCAGGACTTCAGGTATGGCAGACAGTTATGGCGGAGAAGAGCGAATCGGGGGAACTCGCAAAATCAGACGAGCAGGTCATCTCAAGAATTCATAACGGAAGTTTCGTAAAAGCTAACAGATATCATTCAGTGCTAAAGGGAAATCCTGTTCTTATGTGTTATACGTGATATTTTGTCTGCGTATAATAAAGAAAGACAACTACTACCTCTAACCTATTTCCCTGAATGTATATAACGAAAATATTTAACCTGACTATTCTAATATATATCCTTGAATTTACTAAACTAACTAACTAACTCTATGGCTTATGGAACTCGCAAGTTCATCGCCGCAGTAACAAATGTTTGCATTGGATTCTATCCTGAGCAATATCAACCCAGTTTTCATCACGGACACCTGCTTCTTAAAGATCTCTTCTAATATTGTCCTCCCAACGACGTCTCGTTCTTCCCAATGGTCTCCTTCCATCCGGTCTTCCAACAAGGATAGAATATAATCTTCGTTTTCACCCCATCCGAGCTACATGGCCTGCCCATCTTAGTCGTCGCTATTTCATTATTTTTACAACATCTGGTGAATCGTACAGTCCGTGGAGTTGTTCATTATGCAGTCCCCTCCACTCTCCAGTCATGTCGTCCCATTTCGGCCCGTATATCTTTTCCAAAACCTTATTTTCGAACACTCGTAATTTATGTTCATTTGTTAGGGTCGTACTCCAACTCTCGCCACCGTAAAGTATTACCGGCAGAATAACCGTTCTGTATATTTTCAATTACAATTTCCTTGATATTAATCGCGATTTTAGAAGTGTTTGGACTGACTAGAAACATGCGTTGCCCGATACTAAGCGACTTTTTATTTCTTCCGTGATTTCATTTTTGCTTGTTACATATGCTCCCAAGTATTTAAATTTGTTTACTTTCTCTATGACCTCATCCTTAATTATTATGTATTTATTTCCGTTATTCCCTGTGTTTCGTCTTGTTATCACGTTATCATCACACGCTTCTACTAAGACATGGAGTTAGTAAAACGCTGAAATTTTTTTTAAAAAAATCTTAAGGATGCAACTGTTTACAATTATAAAGAAAAAAAATTGTCGAGTTTGTGCTATTGGGTATTGGGAAAAAGAAAGTTTGGAAAAATAATAACTTCGTTTAATTAAGTGTCCCAAACGAAAAGTTTGACAAAATGAATGGGTCAATCTGTGGTACTCTGGGTAGTTTGCTGTCATCATTTCTAAACATACACCACATTTAAAAAACAAAAACAAAGAGAACGTTTGACTGAGATGTTTAGTGGAAACTCGAATACGATATATCATGTAGTTATTGAGATTGTCTATGATAACTATTGCGACCCCAGCAAAGACGAACTTGTGGGGGTTTCCGTACAAAATGTGTAGGAATAAAAAATTTACTTAAGATCCCAATATAATACATTATGGTGGTGTTGCTTAACGGTGTAGATCACCTCCGCCATCTTGATATGACCTTTCGATTGATTTACACGGGAATTGTTTTACTCGTCTTATGCCTCTCAGAAGTAGAATATTTAACTTCCGCTTTCACGAAATTTGTCTTGGTTGTTATTTTGACTCTTGTATAGTTTTGGTTTGTGAAGTTACTTCAAATATATAAGTATAATGTATTATTAATAGTTTGCTATATAAATCACAATATGTTAACGGGAAATTATACTGTTCCTGTGTAAAATATTGCATTTCTATGAAGTAGCATGAGTAAAAGAGAACATGACGATAAACTGGGCGAAAACAGAAGTTAAAAGTATGTTCCTGAAAGATATAAGATGAGTAAAACAATTCCCATGTAAATCAATGGGAAGTGCGTACCAAGATGGCGGGGGTGATCTACACCGTTAAGTTGATTCCACTCGGTAGCTGTGTGGGATTCTGGGGCACTTTGGGGTACCTACAGTATCGAATTTCATCAGATGGGTTTATAAACTAAATATTCAATACCATACAAGATACAATAAGTGAAAAATTGAATTACTTAAATTAAACATATACCGAGATGTGGTGTTTTAAATATTTGTACCCTATAATAACAAAGCATCTGTATGGTATGAAGACGATGAGCCTCCACAAAACTAATCGTGGGTTCCATCACATTGAATTTAATTATTATTCATAAGAAAATCCAGGAGTACCAGTGAAGGAATACCCAGAAGGTATTTTATTTTGTATCGTATAAACGCTTACTTGTATGTAAAAAATACACATTTCAGTGGTATAAAGTATGTTTTTGTCTTTTGAATTCGAATTTGTTTATGACCTACGGTATCTTTGTATTTGAGTAAACAATACACCAACTGTAAGAAATATCTATACCACCTAGGTAACCGTTTAATTTACTTACTTCAAGTTTTCACTTAATGGTACCTTATATGGTACTCTCTACCTTTTCTTTATAAATCCATTCGACGAAACTCTTTACCTACAATATTCCAGAACCCCACACAGGTACTCTAGATTCACCTATGAATGGTAGTTTAATACAATGGGGTGGAACTCCTGGTTACTTTTAGAGTGGATCACTGTCATCTTACCGTACCCCATGCCGTGTTATCGGATACGAATATTTTAAAACACCATAACTCGGTAACCGTTTAATTTAGGTCCTTTCAAATCTTCACTTACTGTAACCTTGTTTGGTATTGTACATTCTGTTTATAAAACTATGTGACGAAACTCGATAGGCGATATTGCGGGTACCCTACAGACTCCACAGAAAGCCGCTGGAACCACCATAAGCAACACTTTACTGTATTACATTGGGATAAGGATTTATGTAAGTATCTTATGGATTCCTTCCCGTTTTGTACTGAAACCCTTGAAGTTTATTTTTGTGGGGGTCGTAATAGTTATTAAGGCTTCAATAACCACATGATATATTGTGTTTCCACTGAACATTTCAGATGAATACTCTTTGTTGTTTTCTGCTTTAAAAATTACATCAAGTACCCCTTGGTACTCCAGAACACTTCATTTTTGCTAACATATTCGGTTGGGATACCTAATTGATCGATATTATTACTTGTCAACATTTTCATCTCCTTGTACACGATACTCCATAGCTCAAAACCGACCAATATTTAAACAGAAACAAAATAATTTACTTTTACTTGCGTTAGTCTACAATAAGCGAAATTATTTGCAATCATTAATTTTATTTAGTTTTTGTAATTGGTTCTTGGATTAGATCACAACACAATTTTCCTGCCATTTATTGAGCATTTATTCAAAATAATTTTCAGCGGCAACGTTAGAGAATGAGGCCAAGTATTTAGTTTACCTGCATTCATTAATAATTATAATATATTTTAAAACTTTTGAAATTATAATTCACTAAGTATAATATTTATTTCTCAAATAAATAGCAGTTGTAATGTTTATACTATCTCTAGAAAAAAAACTCCCTACTTAGTTATTCAAGTTTGTCGGTATGTATTTTTTTAAGTTTGATAGTGCGTAGCTTTGTTGTCTTTTCAAAATTTTGAGTCAAAGCTACCTAAAGGCCTTAAATGAAATTCAAATTCAAATTCGGCCAGGATTCATTTGACTGCCCCTTATATTGAGTTATGTTTTCTAACGTGACTATGGAAGTCTTAGTAATTTAACCTGGAAAGGGAACTTTTTAAGATTTGTCTCTTGATTGATGACAAACTATTTCTTCATTAGAAATGAATATCAACGAACACAAATGTAAATGTGGTCATATTTCAGTTTGTAGAGCATTGACTTCCCATTCGGGATGACCTGCGTGAGATACCAGCAGGCGACTAACCTGATCAGTATGTTCCAGTATTGTCCTCAATCACAACAGGAATATCTGGGATAGTACTTTCAAATTAGGTCCTGGTGGAATCCTTTCCCCTATCCTATCCCGACCCAAGCCAAAGATGCCTCAAAACCATAAATAAATTCAAATTCAAATAAATATTAAAATCTCAAAGTGCTTATTTTAAAAAATATATAAAGCAACTCGCACAACACACGAGGACTCAGTAACAGTCCAACAAACTATAAAATTTAAGGATCTTACATTTTGGTTTCAGCTCACTGATAATTACATTCATAAAACTTTTCAAAAGATTCTACTTTTGAATTTTACGATAACAATTTCTGTCAGAATTCTTGAGACATTTCAACAATCGACATACAGGAACTAGGAGATCAAGCAGGGAATCTGCCAGATTGTCTTAATGAAGGGGGGGAGGTGTCACTGCCACAAATTATCAAGGACACACCCATAATTAAAATTCTTACATGTTAATATCGGTGATAACCCTGCAAAATCTACTAACATCCCACAATTTTCGCTTTAAACCCCGCCGCGAAACTGAAACTCCTGGCAGAATCCGTGGGGAAAAACTGACAAAGACTATGCGAGGCACTTGTAGAAGTGTATGAAGGACACCGATTCGGAGAGAAAACAAGGATGTATCGGTGGATATGAACATCGTATGGACTGGAAAATCGTGGAAGAAGATCATAAAATACGGTAGCTTGCAATAGAACAAGGGTTTTCTAGAAAATAAGCTAAAACATTCGAAAGCAACTACAAGAATTATGTAAATTAATGTTATTTGAATTACTGGATTATAGTACTTAAATATGTGTAAACTTTATTGCGAATTTCTTATAGTTTATTACAGCAGCGGTTTAACCTGGCCCACAAAATACAATAATCTAAAAAGAATCCTGACCTGAAGACCCCATTTACGAATATAATCGACAGCGAAAAAAAAATCATTTAATGCATTGGATAAAGTGTCCGCATACCATATAATCCCATGCATGTCCTTAAGTTAATTAATGAAAAAATTCGCCATTTCAGTAGGCTGTAACACAATACGTGTTATCAATCATTTACTTACCATTCACCATCATTACATTACGATTCATTCTAGCGTCTCTCATCCAATTTTTCTGCACTGCAGGATACCTCAAAGCATTAACGCATTCTCCATTACTTTACATTATGTCCGTGCAGACATGTCCATGCTATCACCAAACATACATTTATATCAATATGAAAGTGACAGGTCAATAATACGGACTAAGAGCTACAGGACAGGGAAATGTTTTATTTTAAAACTTCTGGCCAAAATACGTCTGACACATCAGTTCTATATCATGCAGCGCCTCGTTTCTCTTTTCGCTCCAACATTAGATAATGGCTAATGGCTAATATGAGATGTTGCTACACTTTGTCTTATTTTCTGTCACCTTACATACAGGATGTTTAAAATTACACAGCAATATTTTGGGAACAAATTCCTAGTAGTACAAAGAAAAGATTATGTCAACCTTTGTAATGGATGCACAGTTTTGGAGCAAGAGGAGAGGTGCAAATCACGTAATATCAAGATATAATGACGTAAGCCGTGTAGGCTTAGTAAATGATAAGAAAGTAAAGTTTATGATTAACAATTGTAGTTGCCAGGAGATTAATATGTTTTGTCTTCCGTACATTGTTAATCCACCACGATAAAATGCCATTGTAGGGAATCCCTTCTAAAGTACACTTCTTTAAATATTTTCGAAAAATATTCTCTGGGTAGAATATCGATTGTAATTTTGCTAAGCCGACACGAATGAACTTTATTTATAGTCTTTAGGCATTTAAGGCTCAGACCGGGATAGAGGAGAGGAAAGGATGCAGGACGGTGTCGGCCAGGGCCTAAGTTGAAAGTACCATCCCGACATTTGGCTGATGAGACTGAGGAAAACCCCTGGAAAAACCGTCAATCAGAATGGTCAACCGCTGGGATTTAACCCACGACCTCCCGATTGCTAAGCCAAGGCTCTGCCACTTGATGATTATTATATTCATCTTATCATTACTCTTTCATCAGTGTACTTTCAAAGGCTTTCATCTTTCCTAAATAGGTCTGAGTTGCCTCGAGAAGACACTAGTCTTATTGTATCCTTTAGTCACACTCTATGAAAACTATCTAACAGTAGTTCTGTTTACTTTTAATCTGTTTACTTTTTTTCTAATTTGTTATAAATCATAGTTAAATAAATATAATTTTTTTCACCATTTACGTTATTTTGTACTTTATAAACAGTTATGAATATGCGTAATGTAAATAAATAAACTACGTGACGCAAAAGCTCGAAATGATTTGGGTCTATCACGCACTTTTTACGTTAAATACAGTATTATCTTATCAGCGCAACGCTTCTTGTTGTAGTGTTTTAACCTTTTTAGACCCCCCCATTCCGCTATTTCTTTATTAAATAGCTCCCTAATTGTCCTCACAATGTTCAGTCAACATTGAAGCTGAGAACTCCCACCGGCAATCGAACCCTGGTCCACTTGCACTGAAAAGAGAGAGCGATAACCACTTACCCATAAGGACCCCACCTTCGTTGTCTAGGCAGTAACATCGCGGACTTCGGATCGGCAATGGATAGGTACGCGGATTCGAACCCGCAGCCGATCATCCTAAATGAGATTTTTAAGAGGGGATCCTCTGTGTTACCACACAAATGCCGGGATGGTACTTTAAGGAAGGTCCTGGTTGATACTTTCCCCGTCCTTTACCTAACTTATTCCGGCCCGATCCAAAAGTGCAAAAAAGTCTTACATAAATTTAAAACAACACGAAATCTTAATGTAAATAACTAAAATAAGAAAATAATGGAAATGAATGAAAAGAAAGCTGTAGATCAGAATGCCCTGAATTTATTCCGAAAATTTATTCATTTGTCCCAAAATCTCGTCTAGAAAAGAAGTCAGTCTCTACAGCTTTGAATAGTTAAACTGAAAAAGTGCTACTATAGTTTTGTTTACTTCTAGAGTGATGAGTTGTTTCGAACGTAAATTAAAAAATTACATAATTATACTCACAAGAAGAGTGAAAACAGTTTCTGGAAATATTTTTGTTTCCATAAAGCAAGAAATGAAAGAGAAACAGACAAACTCTAAGCTGTTGTTAAATGTTCCTTTTCGTTGTTGGTGGGGAATTTACTGTGTGTGATGGTTCTGTTACTTGAGCCAAGATACTGCATTCCCTGGCCATTAATGTCCAATGAAAAAGAAAAACGTTTTGCTGGAATTGAATTGGAAGAGTAAAGTTCACGAGGAAGAAATAAAAACGGAGTTCTTCTGGGAAGCTTCGGTTCTTCTTTCTGTTCTTGTTTTTCTTTGAGGAGTTAGTTCACAACCAAACAATTCGTATGCAAGAACAGTAGAAGGGTTTACCTTGTATTGCAGAATTCCGGAAAGCAGTTTTTTTAGAACCGGTAGGAGGACTGAAAGTATTGCTCAATCGCTTCCTAATGGTGTCAGTAATATTTCATTAGAGCTCCATTTTATACACAAGATACCAGTTACACTCACAGTATCACTCAGCTGCAAGATTAACCTCACCTTTATGAGATCACTTCTCCACCCGACCGATAAATTAATCTCAACCACTCGACACGACGGTCGTGCTTCATCAGTTCAGATTGACTCATCCTGTTGTTTTGAAAACTTGAACGAAACTGATGTATGTGAGTATCCTATCAAAAAATGGATGAAGGGCCAATCTCTTTGAAAGCTTCCGAAAGATGGCCGCCATCTTGAAATTTGCCTTCTTCTATCCAGGTCGTATTTTCTTGAAAGGGATGAGGGTCATGTTGCATATCAAATAAGGCCAAACTCTTCCCAGAAATGCTTTGCCATAATCAAATTTTATTTATGTGTTCTTGTTCCAAAGTTATTAACATTTAAAATTCCTATCGTTTGTTTCAAGTAGTTTGGAGGTGATATTGACTAAAGAGAAGAGGATTGAAGTGAAACTAATGTGTAGCTAATACAACTGTCGTATCAGCAGCAAACTCCAATAACCGACACCCGAAAGGATTATCAATTTCAGATACTAATGACACATATTTAATATCCAAATTTCGAGAAACTGGCCTGTTGAAGACAAGTTAAATAGCGGTCGCTGCTAAAAAGACTGCAACCGACAACTAAACCTAAACATTGATCTTGGCGTCGTTTTTCGTGAGTCCACAATGCATCATCCGACGTCTTTCAACAGAAAGTAGTTATCATCCAGCTAAGGAATCATTACGCGGATTTTTCATAAAAATAAATGACACCCGCTCAAACCTCAGATTCAGCAGAAACTATCAGGGAATGATTCTCATAGACGCGTCGATTTCTGTACCTGGTATTTAGACCGACATCAGTTCAGCAACAGAAGCAAAGCATTGAGCATGTGAAACAGCTGCACGTCACAGAGTCTTTTCTTCCACCTTTATGCCACAATTACTTAGACAACTTACACTTACCTGCAGACTATTTCTAACTATACTATTTCAGAAGGGCCCCCTTGTCTCAAGTCCCTACTTTGCCGCTCTTCAAGAGCCTCTCTGCTGTGCAACCAGATAATCATATTCTGAAAAGAAATTGTGTTCTTGGGAAGTAATAAAAGTGAGACTTGCTGCGTATTAATGAAAGGGAAATGGGAGCGAAAAAAAAGATGGAAAGAACGTCTTCGACTCTTATTCGTGGTGCACTATATTGTAGTTCTTTTTGCATAGTCCATTTAACTACGGAATGTGACTTTCCTTGCTAGCACACATAGCTTAAACATAAACAACGCGGGTTATAATGGAAGGAGATTCACAGAAGTGCATCTCCATAAGATGATTTAATCTTAAAAATATATTTGTAGACCTTTGACCACTTTTCTGAAGGAATTAATGTTTCCGACGGTTCGGAAAATAACCAGACTCACTTTTTAGAAAAAAAAATGACGTAATTAAAGCATGGGGATGAAAGTGTTTTTAGATGTGCGTGTCGTGTCTAGAGATAGCTGGCATGACTAAAGCCGTGTATAGCGATAGTGTGTGACTAAATTCATCTGTAGCATGTACAGTACAACCATGCGTATGTGCTGTATGTAGAGCAGTATCCGCGACTGTAAAACCAAAGAGATATGACACATCTGTTTATCAATTTGGCAACGCTGTAACCACTGATGTGTATCTATCACAGCTACGCTTAACTAGAGAATAATGTTAAGGTCTCCTCTATTCGGATAGGCACTTGGTTGGCCATCTTCACCGGTCGAGGTCGTTATCTTAGCAAAGGTTTCAATAGATCAAACTCCACGTGTTTAGTCCCAAAGTCGTTGCAGTAGCAGGAAATTGGTTCCTTCAAAATAGTGGTTCAAAATCCGGTTTACAATCAATAAACCACTGTTTTACAGACCAAAGATAGCTTAAGTTCGGGAACATAGTTCCTCTGGTTTGACTGTCTGGCAGTAGTTCACGAAGGATAATTTATTGGTGCAGCGACTTGTCATTTAGTTCTTGAATTCCTGCGAGAAGGACTGTTTTGAAACGACATAGATAATACAGTCTAGATTCTGCTTGTAAGACCTGTGTCTAAATATTCGTGTATTTGAAACACTTTTGCACTTTTTTCCAGACACAACATACCGGATGAAGAAATAAAACCGAAGAATTGTCCTTACCTCTTCATGTTCCATAAATCTTATCATCATTTTGTTGAGGCTTATTTCTTCCACAAAAAGGAGAGTTAAGAGACGAGAAAAGAACACGCGGAGAAAATGAGTTCATTTTGATGATCGGTTGTTCCATGGTTGAGTCTCTAGTCTTCACGCTCGTTTGTTATCCCAAGCTAAAAGGAGCTGCCATACAGAAAACTCTGCAGCGAGTCTTTGCCCTGTTATGTGAATATGGTTGAATGGATGGCGAAGGGGGAGGATGGGGTAACTGCACGAGATTCACAGAAAATATCCTCACAGGGGATAAACTCTCTTTTTCTTGTCTCTCTCCGGAATTTGAGACCAAAACAACTGAAAGAGCGAATAAAATTGTCTCATTACTAGAGTACGACACACATAGATATATATATTTGTTCTCTGAGAACTATTTCGGTTTACATCTCAGCCATTTTTTGTTTTTTGTTTTTTCTCTCTCTTGTTTTAGTTTGCTGATACAACTGCAGTTTCCTTCTCTCATCCATCATTTGGATGAAAAGGGATTTTCTTATTCTTTTTTTTTTAGCCCGCAGAACCCTCAAATATTCTGAAGCAGATAAATGAACGAAGCAAAACGTGACGTTACAACAACAATTATATTCTGTCAGTCTTTTGGCTGACACAAATATTGCCGTATTGTCTGCATATCCTACATGTTGGAACTTGTTTTGCATCTTACTTCATGCTCTTTTATGCTCACTAACATCTATGTTCTTTTCTTTCTATACATGGTGCGAAGTAACACGTAGAACCCGCTTTTATTTTCGAGATACAGGAAGTCGAATTTCAAATCTCAAGTCGACTACTTACGGTGGCAAAGACAATATTTCTTAATAGATCATAAACGATGCGTTAAAGTAACAAGTAATACAATTATTTAGTGACGATTACTGTTAATTAATATTACTATGTTCACGCAAACATAAGACAATGTGTTTATTCATTGCTAAATGCTAACATGACCTTCATGCCACATAATCTGTTAATATTTAATATCTACGATTTGATTAGTTAATGTTAGGGTGTGCATACTAAACTACAGCCAGGTAAACCATAATTAATCGTGCTGTAGAGTTTCTGGCATATTGTACATGGATTAAGAAATAGTAGAATTTACATAAATCATACTTTATTTCAGCGCAATTCTTTTCGATCAATTTCTTTCGTAAAATCCATAATTTCTTCAAGTAAAACAACAATCTCACTTCATCAGTCTTCCTCCTTGATAACTTTAAATAAATAACTTAATTAGTACATTATAAATAATTCTTACATTCCTCGTATTTCCAGTCCTCTTTGAATTTGGACAATATGGCGAAATGTTTATTTCTATATTGTCATGACAATCGGCACAGAGAGTGACCAATTCATTTCATACTCAGCATATTTGTTTTTATAAGTTGATTAATATCAATAAGATGGATATTAGAAGTTATTTCTTTCTTGCTTTATTTATTCAAAAATATCCAAACACCCGTCCCCTGCAATTTGCTAATTTCATAATGGATATGTAGAATATTTTTACCAACTCAGGTTGGAGTTACTGGTCTTCCACCAAGCGCCTTCCTAGGTGGAGGTTAAGGAAATGCCTACCAGATATAGTGGGTACGGGAAACATTCCGGGGCGGACCAAAACCAGTACTGCTGCCTTGCAGTTAGTAGAGGGATCTACAAAGCTTAGGGGAAGATAATCCTGATCAAAAATATCATGGTGAAGGGAAGCAGCTTCACCATTATCAAACTGAGGCTGAAGATGAATTACATCGGTAAGGCTCAGAGATGGACAGAGGACGACATCTTGAATGTCTACCTATCCTGCGAGGTCGTAGAGCTGACAACTCTACACCGCTAAAACATGTCAAGAAATAGTAACAGATGCTTCATGGATTCTGCTGGGGTAAAATATTCTGGAGGTAAACTAGTCTCTTATTCGGATCTCCGGGCGGGGACTGCTTCAGGGGCTCAAAGAACAGCATTAAGAACGACCGTAGAATAGGAACGTGGAACATACGAACATTATACCAAACAGCCGCTCTTCAGGTGGTGGTACGCGAGACCGAGAAGTACGAGCTAGACATATTAGAATAAACCTTATAATAGATAGACTTATCACGCATCCCCATTTCTGGCTGCACTAAAGCTGATGGATTTTTATTCGGAGCACGAGATTTTGAAGCCATCCGCTAGGTAGCTCTGCCATAGACGTCATAGTAGGCCTATGATATTAGTGATACAAGAAGTTCGGTGGGAGGGTCAAGATAGCATCGAACAGAGCAAGTACACTTTCTACTACGGAGAAACACAGTCTCACGATTTCGGAGCAGAATTCCTAATTAAGAACGATATCCTTCAGGCAGTTTAGAATATAGAGTTCGTAAACGAAAGACTATCGTACGTTACGATACGTACTCGATGGGGCAACACGGTTTTAATAAATGTCTATATGCTGCGACTGAGGTGGATAATGATAAGGACAAAGATACATTTTATGAGGAGCTAGAAAGGTTGTTTGGCCGATGCCGAAAAATAATTCGAAAATTGTGTTGGGTGATTTCAACGCAAAGGTAGAGAGGCAAGAAAAATATATCTACTATAGGCAAATTCAGCCTTTGCGAAAAAACCAACAACAATGGAGAAAGACTAATAACTTTCGCGATTTCGAAAAGATCTAGTGGCAAAGAGCACGTACTTTGAACACAAAGACATACACATGGGTATGCACATGGGTATCTCCGAACGGTAATACTCTCAACCAGATCGATCACGTATTGGTAGATAGACGCAGACACACCAACGTAATGGATGTTGGGTGGTAGAGAGGCGCGGAAGGTGACACCGACCATTAAATTAGTGATCACAAAAGTAAAGGAAAAGTTATGCATCGCGAACACAGGAAGCAAGGGGTGAAAACAACTTAAATTCGAAGTGAAACGATTAAATAATCCGAGCATAAAAGCAGATGACCAACTCGAACTCTTAAATAGTTTCGAAATCCTAGCCGACTCGAGTAATAATTATGATGATATTAATAATGAAATTGATGTAAGATGTGGCATGCAATTCGTGAAACAATTAAGAGTGCAGCGAAGGCACGTGCAGGTGAGAAGAAACAACAGAAAAACAAACCTTGGTTTGATGAAGAATGCCTTAAGCTTCATGAGGAACGAAAACAAGCAAGGCAACGATGGCTAAGTAATAAAAGCGAAGCTAATACCAACCACTACCGTAACGAGAAACGAAACGCCACACGCGGGTTCAGAAATAAAAAGCGAGAATATCTAACGCAGAAGATTCAGGAGATAGAGGAAAACGGGAAGACAA